>BMAW01130941.1:201329-259409 GCA_019974015.1 Nephila pilipes
ATATATATATATATATATATATATATATATATATATAAACACTATTTCTGGGCTTGATGAATAGGCCATTTTATTTCTCTCAAATTTAACTCCATTCTTTTCTTTTCCACTTGAGTTAGGGTATAAGAAAGAATAAAATTTGATTTTTTTTTCGTGAATACCTATTTTAAGTTCGCTGATTAAGTTAGATGTATCACACACGAGCACTCAACCATCATATATATCGCTACGATCTAAATTAGAGAATGGTTAAATTTAAACATACAAACTTATTTATTACAATTTTTTATTGTATCTAATATAATTACTTAATTAAATTTAAGGGTTTAGTTGTGTTATTACTTCTTTTTAACGAGTTTTATTTCAATTTTATATTTATTATTACTTAGAAAAATGAAAAAAAAATTCTTAAACTTTTTAACCGATAAAAGAAACCTTATTTTTAATCGAATATAAAAAGACGGTTTAATGGTATAAATATAGTTTTGGATAAAAATTATCACCTATGAGTAAAGAATTTCATAAATAAAAAAAGTATAACGAAATATAGGTGACACACTGCGTCTAAACGATTCAACGTAATCGTATCAAAAATGAAATTTCAAACAACCCTATTTATATATTTAAAAATATTTCCTAATTTCTGTAGCATAATAAAGTTACCTAGTTTCGTTTCCCATTCGTACATTTTTCTTGAGATGTTTGGAAGCATTTTAAAGTAGTTTTTATAAAAGACCAAAAAATCCGAAAAGGATTAATTTAAATGTATGTAAAAATATTTTGGAAAAAATGGAGGTCAACCTTTGTGTAGGTAGTGTTAACCGTAGGATTAACACTACCTACACAAATTCAAAATGGCTGGGCCTAAAGAGTGTTGGTGTAATATCTTGATGATCAATGCCAGGTGCTCGGATATTTTAAATATTATTAATGAGAAAATTACATTTGTTTCATAAGTATCTATAAAAAATATACAAAATGCACTGCACAGGACTTTCAAATACATACTTAAAAATATATTTTGATATGATTCTAATACATTAACTTCAGCTATAAATTAAACTCTAATTTTCATCAAAATGAAGTGAGAAAATGATGATATTGGAAATAAATTCCACTGTCAAAACGTCCTTGAAATCGGCCATTTTAAATTTCATATAAAAAAACAGTTGGCTGAGGAGTTAATACAATTCAAATTAAAACTTCACGTAAACAAATTTTCTCTGTTGCAATCGCATAATAATGCTATAAAATATCCGAACATTTATATAATCTGAAATTTTCAAAGATTATTGTATTTACCAGATAAATTATTTTTTATACTTCATCCAAACTTTTTAGATTTAAAAAAAGGATTCATCTAAAGTACTAAATTAACATTTTTTTTTTTTAAAAAAAAAACCTCAATCCAATTGAGATCCAAAATCAAAATCAGGAAAAATTAATTGAAACTCACCTTTCAGGCTCTTCTAGAATAAGTAATAAATCCAATACTGTGGGCCTATGAAAAAGCGAATTCTTTTTCGGATCGATAGTCGCACGGCTTGTAAATGAGATCAAGGCAAATCCACGCGACATGGAGAAGGTCTTGTTCACTTTTCCCGAAGATTTGTCTCCCATGGCAACGCTCCACCAACAAAACTTTTCTTAATTTCCGACCAAAGGGGGAAAAGAAAAAAAACATTCACATAACGTATTTTGAGTCTCGTGCTCCATGAAATAAATCGACTGATCGTGTAAAGATTTTGAAAACATTTCTACTATTTCATTTCTCTGTATTAAAAAGGATCTTGTGTAACACAATTGTACCTCAATTGTTAATTTTTTTGGTCATAAATAGAAAATAAGGAATACATTGTAAATGCACTGGAAAATTAATTTTTTGAAAAAATCTTAGCCTAATTTTTTACCTTTTTCTCTCAATTTATTTTCCTTTGCAATATCTGGTCCAATTTTGACCGATTCGTGTTTTTCAATACGAGTATTTATCAGAATTAAAACGTTTCACGAAAATAAATCGACTCGCTACAAATAGAATCTTGCTATGAAAATGAATCGATTAAAACATTTCTGAATGATGATTTACTATTAAGCTTGATATTAAGATTATTTCAGTTTCGCTCGTGAAACATTAAATTATATTTTTGTAACAAGATATTTACATTTTGTTGAACATATCTTACAAGTACTCATCATACATTCAAATTTTTAAAATCCTATTTCAAAACTATCACAACTTGAACTGCGTTATTTTTTAAAAATGGAAAAATAACCAGTTTTTCAATAGTATAACTTTATGAAATATTTTTTACAGTTAAAAAAACATTTTTCGGTTTGATTTGTTTTTATTTCTATTTAAATAAAATAAAAGGAATATTCATAAACGATTTTTAAAGCAAAACCGAAATAAGAAAATAATTAATTTAATAAATGAAAAAATTTTAAATGCAAGAGACTTTTAGCTAATTTTAACGTTTAGATGCATTATAATAAATTTTGCTAAGGTAAATTGGTATACGAGTATAATTCTGAACCAAAATTATCTAGTATGACTCGAAATTGCTAAATATAGGAAATCTTCCTTTTTAATCGGAAATATTGTTTTTATTTTTACAAGAAAAATTTAAATGACAACAACATTTATAAAACTAGTATTTCTCGATTCTTCTAAATACGTGAACTGTTAATTAAAATTTTTTTAAAATTCTGGTTATCAAAACATTTATCGAAAAATGCGGTTGGGATTAACATCACTCTCTTGAATCAAGAAAGGGTCATTGATGGGGTATTTAGTTCAAGTGATTGTTTATAATTTCGCATTTGCGAGACATGGCTATTAAATAACGGAGACGGCAAAACATTTTTATTTCAAACATATTTTCTTATTATTAACTTCAATATACATCCCTCCTTATCCGTACAACGCTCCATGGGAATCTTTCATTGTTCGAAACAGTGCTGGAAGTCTTCTATCAGCTCCTTCTGGACACGTGCCGTTTCTCTAACACAACATCAACAAATTCAAATCTTATTCCTTTCAATGCAGATTTCACCTTTGGAAACGGATGGAAGCCGTATAGCTAAGATCCGGCCGAATAAGGCTGATGATCTAACGCTGGGATGGAGTACTTAGCCAGAAACATCTCGATAGACAATATGGAATGAACTGGCACACTATCGTGGTGGAAAATTTTGCCATATGCATTCTTTGTCAATTTCTACAGTCAGATCAATTGCAAAAATACTTAACTGATGGTTGGATCAAATAAGATTACCGATTTTTTTGATAAGGGCGACCCGGGAGGGAATCATCTTCAACCTCTTCTTAACTATCTTGAAAACGCTTAAACCAATCAAAAACAAACACGCGATGCACATCTATTGGCATACACTTATTTCAAGTTTCAGTAGTGGTTTTTCCAAGTTTCAAGTGAAATTTTACAACAATTCGTTGCTCTCTTATCATTTTTCGGGAGAAACAAGAAAATAATTCTAATGCGAAAGAAAGTCTCTACTATACGGATTGCTTACATATGCGAGTGGCACTGCATTCTAAAGAGAAAACTTGACGCTAAACTGTTGTCGTCAAGTTTGTGGCTGACGTTTGGTGCATGCGTACAACTTCTGCAACAGCGTGAGTCTCGTTTTTCAATAGCCACACTAGAGCTATTGGCGATGGACCCCTTCGTTTTGAGCCACGGTCCAATGACTTGAGCTGTAATTATTCTCTACTCACTTCCTCACTATTACAAATTTAGAACTTGAAAACCCGACAGAATTAACGTGCATCATCCCAGCTTCAGCTTTTATTGGCATCTGAAATCAACAGAAACAACACTGCGTCGGGATTGAAAAAAAAGAAGAGCTGTAAGGTCTTCGTTAATTATCGTCATAGCTAAACCATGAACTTACAAAACCAAAATCGTATTAAATATACATTGCCTACTAACAAAAGTTTCAATCGTACCATTCCAGATTTTTTTATTGTAAAATTTCAGCCACTGAGTCCTCATGATTCCTGAGTATTGTGCCAAACTCAAGATGAATGCTTAATCTTTATAATAGTTTAAAGGTTTAAAATTCAGGATAGAGAATAAAAATGCTGGTTAATAAAATTTATGTCTGGGGTAAATCCATGTCATGTAAAACGTAAAATAAAATTGGTTGGAGACCTTCCACGACCAAGTCAATTAAAGAAAGTTTATTAGATTTAAAGAGTTAGAAACGAAAAAAAGTTAAAATCAGAGTATTTGATTAAAATGTGCTTCGCGATCAGAGGACAAACACAATGGATACACATTGGAGGAGATTCTCAGAGAAGGTGCCTGTATGTCAACCTCGTGTGTCTGATACGTAGACGAGTAAAAATTACATCCTGCCTTTTACATAACGATGAATTCAAATGAGAAATAATGGATTTAATTAGATGTCATTTATTTTCTTTTTCCAGATGCCATTGATCTTGCCAGTGGTCATGAATTGCTGATTTAATTTTTTGAAGCCCATAAGGAATGGCAAAAATTTCCCCAAATGCAGATATAGCAACAATATCGATTATTTCGATGCTTTTTATACCAATGAAGGAAGGCATCCAACAAAATAATTTTCAGAAATAAAAAAACACAATTTGACAGGTGAAGCTGAAAAGAATGAAACATTTACAAAAAGTGAAGCACCCACATAATTCGCTGATTTAGAACTACCAGAGTAAATATGTTTAAAAATAACGTTTGGTTTTCAAAAAAGTGAAATAAAAATATTTTGTATAATGCCTAATTATTTTCTTAAATTTTGAAAAGAATTTTTAAAATTAAAATTAGGCTCGTACCAAGGTAACATCCCTTCATCTACTTCCGTAACAGAGGCATGAAACAACCCATAGACATCGATTAAAGTATGTTCTCTACGATGAAATGGAAGTATGGATAATATTTTTGCGCGGTAAAGTCTGTCTAAAATAAACTTTTGTCTGAAAATGATAAATCCTCTGAAGGTGAAGCTCTAAAATGATATTGAAAGGACAAAGGCTAAGTCTCATTAAGTCTAAGGAAGGATCGTTACAGTCCGCATATAGAATAGCAGAAGTGCAGTATGATGAACAGTGCTCAGTTTTTTACATCGAACTTTCGGGTTGAGCCGTAGTTTAATTTTGATCCAAAGAGAGCATGATATAAACGTAACAAACAAGTGCAATCAGAACTCCAAGAAGTATGCGAAAACATTCATTGATTTCTCCCATCGTTTCTGAAATTGTAAAACATGAGAGAGAAATGTTAGTTTATATTGTCAAATATAAATCCTAAAAATTTTATTTCATCTTCTACGTTAATAATAAAATGCTGTTGTAATACATTTTTGAATCAGTATGAAGTTTCCTTGGTCTACAGAAATACATGCAAGCAGTTTGTGTCAATGAGAAACAGAAACCATTTTAATTAATTCAATTTATAATTTTTTTCTTATATATAGTTTGTTGTAGTTCAACGGAATTCATTTCTATACCCATGCATGATATTTATAAGTCGTCAATATAAATTAGAGCCTGAACAGATGTCGGGATCTTTAAAATAATATTATTCATTATGATAGTGGAAAGTGTCACACTTAAAACTCTCTACTGAGGCACGATCTCTTCCTCCTGAATAAAAACATTGGATAAGCCTTAATTGCATTTAAATATCTATACCCTAAAACGATTTGAATAAAAATTGGCAGGTTATCCCTTAAATTGTATTGATAACTTTTATAATCCCGCCAATTTCTTATGAATATGTTATTTCTTCAATAATGTTGACAAGGGAGGAAATTGTGACCATTTCGCAATTTCATAAATAAAAACGCTGAAATAAGTTTAACTTATGCTAAACTGTCAAGAAACAATTGATTATTTCTCGTTTTAATTCAGAATTGGTATGTAATTATTTATTAAGAATTTCAAAATTTGACATATCATTTCTGTCGTTTCGGGGAGCTGGTGCATTTAAACTTTTTAAATGCAACAAAACTGTTCGATAAATTAGTCACTCTGAAGAAAAACTACACTCCCTTGTATAAAATAATGTATTGACATTAATTTAAATACAAGTTACACAATACACACAACAGAGATTATATAAAGAGCAAGATGCAAGACACAACATAGATTACATAGAGAGTAAAAAACGTTGTCTGATTAAAGTTCGTTTTGCTTTGACGCTGCTCACTCCAATCAAAAGGCACATAAAACAGAAACTCAACACTTTATGGTCTGTATCGGGATAGGGGGTCGAACTATACGTCCGGCTTTGATAGTAGCAGGAGTCGAGTCAGGAATGTTCAATTTTTCTGAATGATCTTCATTGGTATCTGGAACCTTGTCCTCGTTGGTGACGTTTCCTCCATCCAGTTCTAAGGGACATAACTTTTGAATGGTCCTGATTATAATACCCGACTTATGGTGAGACTCTAGATGCACGAAATAAAGAATCGAACAAGTATGATGGAAATGGCGAAAGTTCTGAAATCAACATGTCTAACCATCCTGGTGGCCCAAGGATGTTCCTTCAAACCTTGAAAATAAAACTGATATGAGGCAGTAAAGAAATCCTTGTTAGAGCACGCCTAGATTCTGACTCACAAAAAACATATATTTTAAAGAAACTGACAGAAGAGATAGGGTATGTAGAAACTCTTATACATTCCTTGTTTGGAGGACATAAATCAGACAAGTGTGAGCACACCTGCTATAGAATTAAATTTAGAATCCCAGAAAATAATGTGACCTGTAACATGGAAGCCTTGGACCAGTCATCTATATGTAAGAATATTATGCCTGTAACTTTTGGACCATGGATTAAAGAACTTCAAAAAAAGATATTATCAAATGTTGGGAATGAGTCGCAACTTGTTCGAATATTACTTGGAGCTGATGTTACTGGAAAACTTCTGACAGGTCAGCGTAAAGTTTTGACCTGTGGCCTAGTAGCCCTAGAATCTTTACAAGACTGGACTTAGTCTGATAAAATACCTGAAAGTGAATTACCTTCAAGCAATGCTAACAGGTCAATTGAAAAATCCCCGGCCTGACACATAAATGGCGCTTCTAGAATTAAATCCATACGTTTTTTAGTTATCCCTAACCCTCAAAAGATGTGTGTATAAATTTTACAGCTGCCGAATCATTAGTTTGTGAATTATAGCATTTTGAGTGAAGCAACTTTTGTTATTGTGAAAAAAATGGATAAAAAGGAATTTCGCGTGTTGATAAAATATTGCTTTTTGAAGAGAAAAAATACAGTTGAAGCAAAAACTCGGCTCTATGCCGAGTTTCCGGACACTGCCTCAGGAAAATCAATCATCAAGGATTGGTATGCTAAGTTTAGACATAGTGAAATGAGCACCGAAGACGGTGGACGCCCAAAAGAGGTTGTTACCGACGAAAACATTAAAAAAATCCACAAAATGATTTTGAATGACCGTCAATTGAAATTGAATGAAATAGCAGACACTCTAAAGATATCGACTGAACGTGTACATCCTATCATTCATGAATATTTGGGTATGAGAAAGCTCTGTGCAAAGTGGGTGCTTGACCAAAAACAACGACGAGTTGATGATTCGGAGCAGTGTTTGAAGATGATCAAGCGTAATTAACCCGAGTTTTTGCGTCGATATGTGACAATGGATGAAACATGGTTCCATCATTTCACTCCGAAGTCCAATCGACAGTCATCCGAGTGGACTGCACACGATGAACCCGCTCCAAAGCGTGGGAAAACTCAATAGTCGACTGGCAAGGTTATGGCGCACGGAATAATTTTCATTGACTACCTTGAAAAAGGAAGGACCATCAACAGCGACTATTACATAGCGTTATTGGACCGTTTGAAGGACCAAATCGCCGAAAAACGGCCGCATTTGAAGAAAAAGGAAGTGCTGCTTCACCGTGTCACAAGTCAGTGAAAACGATGTCAAAAATCCATGATTTGGGCTTCGAATTGCTTCCTCATCCACCGTATTCTCCAGATCTGACCCCCAGCTACTATTTCCTGTTCTCAGATCTCAAAAGAATGCTCTCTGGGAAGAAATTTTCGTCGAATGATGAGGTGATCGCCGAAACTTTTTCCTATTTTGTAGCAAAGGACAAATCGTACTACAAAAATGGTATCGAAAAGTTGGAGGGTCGCTATAATCAATGTATCACCCTTGAAGGGATTATGTTGAATAAAAAAAAACTAATTTTGCCAAAAAAATGTGTTTTACTATGGTAGGCCGGGGACTTTTCAATTGACCTGTTATGTTAGTTACTTCCTTTTCGGTAAAAGAAATTTACATTTCAGAAATGTGGAAAATTAGATTCCTTAGGTATACAAGATCCTTCCAAGCAATGATCCAAAATAGAACTTCATCAAGATTCCTAAAGATGAAACTTCATGAGGTTCCTAGAGATTAAATGAAGTTGTCTTGTCACTACTTATCTCATCGACATGTGGTGAAGGAGGACAGCACAACTAAAATTAGGCCTGTCTTTAATGTTTTTTTTTCAAAAGAGAAGGGGACACCAAGTCTTAACGATTGTGATGAGAAAGGATTAAATCTGATAGACGTAATCACTTCTATATTAGCCAGGTTTCGCAAATATAAATTTGGTGTCACAGCTGATATACGCAAAGCATTTTTGCAAATCGGTCTCCGTAAAAGTGATCGAAATTTCTTGCGATTCCTTTGGCGTGGAGCAGATGGAGATCTCAAGCTTCATCGTCATCACAGAGTTATTTTTGGTGTTTCTTGTTGCCCTTTCTTGCTTGGATAAACTATCCAATACCATTTAGAAAGAAAATTAGATGAAATCCAGCAAGGAAATGTGAAATACCCTGAAAATGTTATCCGGCAACTTTTACGCAATTTCTACATGGATAATTGCTTGATCAGCGTTCGAACTAAGTCATATTTGGAAGACTTTATTAGAGTTGCCACAGAGTTGATGGTTGAGAGGAAATTTGAATTGCGAGGGTGGGAGTACAATGACACATCCAAGCACATAAGTAGTCCAACAAACATTCTGGGACTGATTTGGGACATATATTGTGATATCATTTTTTCTTTTCCTGATATAGAGGAAGAAACCAATGAAAATAATCACAAAAAGATATATTTTAGCTACTTTTCACAGAGTTTTTGATCCTATAGGGATAACGAGTCCAGTATTATTGCTTCCAAAACTCATTAGAGTCAAAAAGTGGTTGGGATGAGGAAGTTGACATGAAAACTCGTCAAGATTTTCTGATATGGTTAAGCGATCTTGCGTATTTAAGGTTTGTAAAGGTGCCAAGATGGTTGAATTGAGAAAAAGGTCTCAAACACATTTCACTACATTTTTTCTATTATGCAAGCAAGTTTGCCTATTCCACAGCAGCATTTCTACGAATCAGTGGTGAAAGTTCTATTCATGTGCAACTGGTTCAGTGTGTAAAGTTAGAATTGCTCCTAGTGGGAAAAAGGAAACAACGATTGCTAGACTGGAACTTCTTGGAGCAACAATTGCTGCTCGTCTTTCCTCCAATATCCGGAAAGAGTTTCAAGCAGACAATGTTTATTTATGGACTGACTTCATTACAGTACTAGCTTGGATTAGGAGAGAAGATCCTTAGGGTGTATTTGTGCAAAATCGCGTTAAAGAAATTAGGAAGCTGACTCCTGTCAAAGCATGGAGACAAATACCAGGCTCTTTGAATCAAATGGTGGGATGGTCCTTTTGCAGTTCAAAATGGTGGGAGGGTCCCAGTTGGCTCTATCATCCGCCTGGCCAACGTCTTATTAGTGATGAAGCAGTTGCTAACGAAGACGAAGTGAGTAGTGAAAGAAGAAAGGAGATTGTATCTTCCAAGGTAAATGTTGAATTCACAGAGATATGGAGTAATCGTTTCTCTTCATACAGTAAAAACGTCAGAGTAATAGCGTGGATTCTACTTTTTGCTCATAATGCTTCACGTAAAAACCGGTTGGAAGATAATTTGGATTATGAGGAATTCAGAAAGGTAGAAATACTAGTATTTAGGTCCCTACAGCTAAAAGCCTTTCAAGACGAAAAAATTTCTGATGAAAATGCAAGCTTTTCAAGATGAAGGACTTCTGAGGGTATATAGGGATGACCAATCTGATGAAAACTCCAAATGATGAAAACGAATATTTCAGGTTTCCAGTTTTGTTACCGACCGGTAGTGTAGTGAAAGAATTAATCTGGGGGGAGCATAGAAAGGCTATGCATGCTGGTCCTTCAATCTTACTATCCAGGCTTAAAGAGAAGTTTTGGATACTGAAAGCTAAAAGACTGATAAAACTAATTATCTCTAAGTGTGTGGCGTGTAGGTGTTATAAATTTAAACCTATTGATGCTCCATTTGCTCCGCTGCCCCAAGACAGAGTTACTCAGACAAAAGTTTTTCAGGTCACCGGTGTAGATTATGCTGGCCGTCTCTATCTGAAGTCGAAAAGAAGAGCTTGGATAGTTTTATTTACATCCCTGTGTACTGAGCAGTCCATTTTGAATTGGTACAGGCACTCATTATAGAAGCTTTCATTCAAGCTTTGAAACGCTTCATTGAACGAAGAGACCGGGTTTCAGCTTCTTACTCTGTTAATGGCAAGAACTTTTTGGGAGCAAACAATGTGTTGAGATCTTCAGAGTGGGACAAAATTATGGTACACACAACTGCTCAAGAAATTACATAAAAATTTATTCCACCCATTGCAGCATGGTGGGGTGGATGGTGGGAGTATGCTGAAGGAGCTTGTCACAATCTTATGTGACTGTGAAGCTGTTATAAATGTTAGATTTCTGACCTACTTGCACGATGATCCAACTGAATTAATACATTTAACTCCTGCAATGTTTATTCATAGAAATAACAACAGCGAAACACCGGTCTTGACTGTGTGGATCGAATGTCTTTGATAAAACGTGTAAAATACTTGCAGAAGTTACGTGAAAATCGTAAACAAAGATTCAGAAACGAATACTTTGCTCTTTTTGTCCACAAGAGAATAAGAAGAAAGGATGACTTAAACTTCGATGATGTTGTGCTCATTGGACACGACAATCGACGGATCGATTGGCCCCTTGGAGTAATCTTGGAGATCTATCCTGAAAAGGATAGAATTCCTAGAGTTGCTAGATTAAGGTATCCGACTACATTAAAAACTAGAATTTCGGAGAAAATATCGAATTTTTTTATTTATCCATTAAAGTATTTGAAATCTTCTCTTTCTGAAGCTACCTTTCATTTGTAGTTACGGTACATAGAAATAAAGTTATAAGTATTTTAATATCAGACAATTTCCAAAAAAATTGCCGGAAGTGACGATTTCGAAATCGAAAGTTAATGTCTTCTCAAAAATATTCGTTTGTTTCTTATATTTTTAAGAACATTTGCTACTTATTTACTTCTTTTTTTACAAAAAAAAACTTTAAAAATATATTAAGATTCATTTTGAGAAATCTGGCATCACATTTAGTTGTACAATTTTCAAAAAATCAGTGGCAATATACACTCTGTGTATTATTTTACTGAGTAACGTTTTTGAATTACGTCTGAGTTTTGCTTTCCATTTTGTTTCTGTATGAAATAACTGTTTAAATTGTGTAATAGTTTTTAGATTAATATTCTTTATTTCAACTATGGGTAGTACGAAAAATAAATGACAGTGTAAAAAATGGAAATTCCATGGTAATCGTCATTCTGCTTGTCAGGCAACTGATATAGACAGCACGAGCAGCGAACGTAAAATTGGAACTGTGGAAACAGTAATGAAAAATAGCTTCAAAAAAGACACGAATACACTTGGTAATAGGATTTATAGCCTAGAAATAATTTCAAATGTCATTGAAATTCCGAGTTGCCCTTTGTGTTCATTACAAAGTTTAGAACTCAAGGCAGAGTCCAGTTTTGATTTTCTTTCCAATATGCTCTTGAAATGCACAAACTGTAATTTTATTCATGGTTTTTCATCAAGATGAATGAAATTAATATGCAGCTTGTTCTAGGTATGCGTTTAATTAGGAAAGGCTATTAATGTCTTGAAAAATCTGAGTGCTGCATTAGATGTGCCATGTTTATCCAAGTCAGCTTTCAGGAACTGTGAAAAAGAAGTTGTTGAAAGTTACAATACCTATTGCACAGGATTATGTGAATACTGCAGCTTCTGAAATAAAAGAAATGAATCATCAGGAATACAGCACAGTTTGACAATTGTGATGTATCTTGTTATGGCACTTGGCAACGTCGAGGTCACACATCATTGAATGGGTGTGTAGCAGCTTTATCCATTGAAAAAGGTAAAATTGTAGATATTGAAATCATGTCGAAGAATTGTCGCATATGCACTGGAAACAAAAGAATTAATGTATCCAGTGATCACATTTGTTTAATAAATCATTCTGAGTCATCATCCAGCATGGAATCTGTCGGAGCATATCGCATCTTTGAACGGTCTTGCCATTTGCGACAGCTGAAGTATTCGTCCTTTCACGGCGACGGTGATTCACAAGGCTTCTCAGCAGTGAAAGACATTTATGGAAAAAATGGTGTTTGCAAATATGAGTGCATAGGGTACATTCAGAAAAGAGTCGGAACCCGCTTTCGAAAGCTAAAATCAAGCCAGAAAGGATTAGGTGGAAAAGGAAATCGTACAGACAAATTTATTAATAAATTGCAAAATTACTACGGTATAGAAATTAGAAGCAATGTTAGTGATTTGCCGAGAATGCGAAGTGCTGTAAATGCAGCATTCTTTCACAGCTATTCTGGAAAGGATCAGCCAATGCATGGCCAGTGCCCGAAAGGACAATTTAGTTGGTGCAAATATCAACGCGCTATTGCTTGCGGAACAAAAATAAATGAAAAATACAAAAACTTGCCTAAAACCATTGTTAATTCCATCAAATCTACATATTTTGATTTATGCGATCAAAGCTTATTAAAAAAAAATGCCTTCATGGCAAAACACAGAACTCGAATGAATGTTTTAATGATTGCTTATGGAAAATAGTTCCGAAAAATGTATTTGTTGACCTTGTAACATTTACTCTGGGAACTTATATATCTCTAATACATTTTAATGATGGTTATAAGGGAGTGTTAAAGATATTTTATGCATTAGATGTGTTTCCGGGGCAGCATACGGTTGATGCCTTTAAACACTTCGACATTATTAGCATCGCTGGCTCTAAACGACATTCATTCCCATCAGCTAAAATGGCAAGAAAAAAAAATTGAATTGCAAGAAAATCAAATTTCAAAAGAAAAGAGCAAGAAGAAGGTGTGACTTATAAAAGTGGGTTTTTTTATATTCATTTGGTATGTATATCTTTGTTTTCTGAACAAGTTTTAACTTTAAATCCAATACCTGAAAAATATAATTTTCAGTATTTTTACAATTTTTGAAAGGTGGTAACTCAAAAGTTTTTTTTATATATTGATAAAAATTGGTAGAAATGTTTTTCATATTATTCTTAAGAGCCTGAACCTGAAACCTGAGGATTCATTCACATTTTAATGCATAGAATGAAGGATTTTTAAAAAAAAAAAACACGCGTTGTTATTTCGACTCTTAATAATTCTGCAAATAATGTGAATTATAAAAAAAAATCATAGTTCAGGCCCTGTACAGGTGTCATATCAATACACATGCAGAATAACAATGTTATAGAAAGATTTTTCATGAAAGGAGAATATTTTGAAAATGTGCTATTTTTTCCTTATTTTTTGCTAAAAAATCACATTTAAAAATTTTTTTCATTGTAATAAAACTGTTAAAATGTTTTTATGTACATTCTAATTCAGATGATTTTAAATATTTAAAAAAAATATTAATTTATACGGTTTTTCAAAATTATGGTTCCGAAAGTAGTCGGATACCTTAAGAACCTCTCTGGGTGAGAGGATCCATCTATTTCAAAGGCTGTATCCATTAGAAGTGTCATCGAAAACTGAAATTGAGGCTTTGAAGATGGCTTCAAGGAAAATTGACTTGCCACTTGAAAACCCTCACGACTCTTCCCTTGAGAACAAACACTGATACCTCAGAAGTGATGCCTCTAATAAAAGCAGATCAGGAAGAACCTTACGTATTCCACACCTTATAGACTTTTGAACTCTTATTTTTGTGTTTTAAGTGTAATTTAAGATTTTGATTTCATTGAGAAGATGTGCAATTTTTTTTCTTTTGCATATAACTAATCAATTACATACAAATTGTATAAATTTACTTATTAAACTCATTGTTTTAAAATCTAAATTGGTTTTAAAATCTAAGTTGTAAAATAAAATTTCACTTTGCAAGGAGGGAAAGCTTGAATGTATGTCTCAGCTTGAAAGGAATTAAGTATCAATATTCAATTGTAACTATAATGCCAGCAACCTTTGTTTCTAATGTATTGTTTTTACTTATGGTTGAGTGGCAACATCCAGGATTCTAACGTTTTTGGATGTGGTTTGTTTACTTTCGTTTTCGAAATTCTCTTGCTTTATTAGCAATGCTAAGATAAAACTGACGTTAAAATTTGTTAAATATTAAAGAATTTTTTTATTGTTGGATTACATTCATCTGGAGAACTTGTAGTTCATTTGAGTGACTCATTTTAGTATAAAAGGCGTCCGGATAATTTAATTTTACTCTGTTATTAACAGGTTCTAAGCTTCTGTTATGAATCTGAATTTTATTAAACAGTTGCTGAAAACTTTTTACGTCCCTCGAACGCGAAAGAGGGGGAATTTCTAATAACTGACTCAAGTGGGTGTTTATTAAAGTTTCTTTTCTGCTGAATCTCTGTTCTAGCAAATTAACGGCTTTAGTTTCCAAAGATGTTTCAGATAAATGGGCTTTTAAATAATTAAATTTACTGACGTCGTCTAAAGATGTGTTATTATGCATCGACGTGTCTTAAGAGTTCTAGAATGTAAGCCATTCACTTACATTTCCAGAATATTTTGGGATCATCATCTTTGGTAATTTGACGTTGATTATTTGATATTTAACATTCGTTTCAAGTGCTGAATGGTTGGAGGGATTGGGATGGTCATGAATACTTTTATTTTGATTCAAAGATCGCTAATATTTATTTGCTTTGAATCTCCACGTTACAATTTTTCACGGTATTCTTCAGCTGAGTCTAATTTTTTTATCTAGATCCTCAGGTTTCAATAAATTTTCTAAATCATAATCAACTAAGTCAATATATTCGAATATTTATCATTTAATTGTTCTATATAAAGTTCAATTTCGCTCTCTTCAGCAGTTATTTCGGCTTTTGAATTTCTACTTCAATTTTAGATATAAGTTTAGTAACTGACGTTCTTAATGTTGTGCGCTTCCTTTTGCATAACTGAATGAGTTCAGAGCTTTCGGTGGCAATATTATCGCAACTATCAAAATCAAGTTTATCAAATATGATAATCAAAATGTTTTCAAATATATCACTCCAATCTCTTATATTTAAATTTTAAAGCAGAAGCTCTAATCCCGGCAAGGATGTCATGTCAAGAAACAACTATTCTTGTTTTAATTCAGAATTAATATGTAATTATTCATCAAGAATATCAAAATTTGACATACCTTTCCTGTCGTTCCGGAGAGCATTTAAACTTTTTAGCTACAACAAAACTGTTGGATAAATCAGCCTCTCTGAAAAAACAACTACACTCCCTTGTATAAAGTAATGTATTGACATTAATTTAAATACAAGTTACACATTACTCTACAAGACACAACACAGATTACATAGGAAGTAAAAATGTTCTCTGATGAAAGTTCGTTTTGTTTTGACGCTGCTCGCTCCAATCAACAGCGTCCTCTGGAGGGAGTCACTTGGTTTCTGCTGAAAAAGTATTCAGTTCTGAATACTAAAACTTCCTGCGTATCAATTTAAAATAGCACATTCCTACAAATTCTTATACAGAACATTCGAAAGACTACTGAACTAATCTGCAGAGTTTTAATCCGAGAACGTTGACAAGAAAAAGTAATCACTGTCAGAGGATTCCACAAAAGTATTAATCCTCAAGGAATAGCTTGTTAATTTACTTTCTTGTTAAAATGACACGGCGCACAAATACATATAATACTAAAAGAGGACTATTTAAAGGTTTTTAATCATTGCTACATCGTTCATTCATTTATACAGACTAAAAACAAAAATTTAATTGTTGTTAAGTCAGAAGACTCCACACGTATGCGTGAAATGAGTCTCCAGTCACTGGCTGGGAGAAAAGCGAGGGAAGTAACATATAATATATATTGATGCAATTAGGGTTTGTTGGATTGGAGTTACACGATCCAATATAATTGGAAAATAATCATTATTGTAAAGGCATATGCCTGTATTAAAAGACCAAACACGTAAAATAAAAGGAGAACAAATTGCTAGATCTATTGAATGAAAGGTACTTGTGGATGAAGGGAAGTCAGTTGGTTGGTTATTTTTTAAAATACATAAGTTCTTGTCGGAAATGATTTTTTTTCTATTGCTGCTACTATGTTTGTTTTTTCTATTCCTCTCAAGGAGTATTGTGGCCATTTACAAGTAATGTGGGTTAATGTTCTTGTTTGGAAGCAGAGGTATAAAGTTCAAACTGTTTATATTTGAATGTGGATGCAAATGAAGTTGGGAAAGCTTAGAAAGTTAAGAAAATTAAGCCCTCTTTTTTTGTGTAATATAATCATTTCGAAATATGCTAAAATGATGGATGTTAGTTGTGTCTTGGTCTGTTAAATATGTTTCTTGGTGGGATTATATTTGTTGATGATATTTTTTTATTTCTGCGATTTTATTTTCATACCCTCGACCGTTTCAAGAAATCAAAAAGGCCATAAATAAGAAAGGAAAATAAAACTTCTATTCCTCTATTTCAGAGATAATTCAGAAGAATCATCCGTCAATATCTCTTCTTAGTCCTAAACATAAACTTTAACTGTATCATCAATATCAGATTTGTTATTTATTATATTTTTCTGATTCTTCAAAATTTTTTTGCAAATTT
The DNA here is from genome assembly GCA_019974015.1 of Nephila pilipes. Taxonomy (NCBI): domain Eukaryota; kingdom Metazoa; phylum Arthropoda; class Arachnida; order Araneae; family Nephilidae; genus Nephila; species Nephila pilipes. The sequence goes on from BMAW01130941.1 coordinate 218,345, forward strand.
GAGATGGTGGATCATTCCAGTAATACGTGGTTTTTAGCTTTATTATGGGTTTTTGAGGAGGGAAGGGTTTAGATTGAGTAGTGCAAGATTGATTTATACATCGAATTTTAGTGTTTGATTTTTGGTTGAGTTTTATGGATTGTGTTTTCTTTGAATTATTCCCGTTAGATTTGATGGTTGCTTTAGTTTGTGGCACTATTACCTATACTTTCATGTGTAATGATAGAACAGAAAGAACAGAATGCCCAATCCTTTGACACTTAAAGAAGTGCAAAAGGCTGAGTATATATGGACGGATGGAACAGTTCAAGTAAGCTATTTTTACAAATTTGGGGGGTGTATGGGTAAATAATGAAATGCTTGGTAGGTATTATTTGTCCGTCACGACTGATTGTAATCCGACAATGTGGGCTAATATTTTGGTCTTTGATTGCTTCTAATATATATTGTTCTTCTTCATGCATGAGATCTACTAGTTATTTCAGATATGACACCACACAATGAGTTTAAAAAATAATGAGGCGTGACTATTACTTCATGTTGTCCACTGTTTTTAATTTAAATATATTGCTCTGCTTGCTCACAAAACGATACTTCTATTAATAAATAACCAATATTTCTTTTAAATAGGTTTAACTACCCCCAACGATCCCAAAATAGTTTTTATGAATAAGAATCGCTGATATGTTTTTCAGTGAACCTTCCTAAAACCCCTTAATGCCCTAACCCTTAAAACCCCTTAATGCCAGAGATATGCATGTAGGAGATCAGTATTGATACACCGCCGGCATGTTAGTTTGTTAGATTGGGCATTGCAAACTTTTTTTTTCATTTTGAAATACTTCTATGATTTATTTTATATTTTTAAAATTTAAAACAAAGGTTAGCATAGGCAGAAAAAAAAAAGCAAAATTATGCTTTTGAAAAAAAAAATTGTTTTCTGTTTGATACCACAAGAAATCAAACAGAAAACCTAAACAAAACTTATAACAAAGAAAAAGTGAGAGGGGAGGTAAAAAAGATCCTTCAGGATCGTGATGTTTATACTCATCTAAAGCTCCCTGAACGCCGCACCATTCTAGAATTTAATTCTCATATTGCTTGAAACGGAGATATACATTTGTCCTATGAGATAGTTTTTCCTTGTAGGTTGTATTCATTATTCATCTATAATTATCTGACTATTATTAAATTCAATTATTTATTTCAGTTTTTGTAGTTATAGTACTCATATGAAAATCTAAACTACACATTTACTTCTGAATTTCTGTGACCCATTTTTATATTGTGGAATAGTTGTAATCGAGGTAACTTCCCATTCTAAATTTCAATTCACCCCCCTCCCCAATGGAGTGTTTTGCGCATTGACGTATACAGCTAGTGTAGTGTGTAAATGGTAATACAAAACATTCTTCACAAGCTAGAAAGTGACATTTTTCCATGTGTAATTCGCGTATTAAAAATTTTAAGTCCCTTTTATCAACTATCTTGGATTCGTGAATTATTAATCCTATGGAATTTCTAATTATATTCCCAAATCTAGACTTTTGTATTCTTCGGAATGAGATAAAATACATCGGATAGGGTAAAAAATAAGGGAGGTTTCTCCCGAAGTGCAGCTTTTCTTTATTCAGAAAGCATTCTTGTACAGATTCTTCGGTAAATTTTTAATTATTTTAAAAGCATTTTTTAAATAGGAGGAAAATTCTAACTAGGCTTTTCTTATGTTATATTCTTTAGGATACCTATTTTGTGAGAGAATATTTCAAATATAGAGGGTTGCAATATACTCTGAATTTGAGAAAATGACTTGAATTAATGAGAATTTCTTGAAAATTCTCATTAACCTTCTCTAATTTATAATTCTTTCGGAGAAAAGGTTCTTTTTGAAAGAAGATTCTAGAGCAATTAATGAATTAAAAACTGATTCACTTACCTTGCTGCCAAGGAATGGTTTCCAATGTTCATTCAGTAACTGCAGTCTGTAGGCCTTGGTGAAGGGTCCTAGATAGGCGACGGAAGCCGAGGATAGCAACACGTCACCAGGCAGGGTCTGCTCCAGGGCCTTGAATTCGGTGGCGAGTTGGGACCAACGCTCACGCTCCGAGGCCAACCCTCCTAGAAGGCGGTTAGCCAGGTGGATGCTGAAGGCCGTCTTTTGGGCCTCGGATTCGCAACGGGCCTTGGCCTGTGTGGCGGCCTCGCAGCGAGCCTTCAGTTCACTCAGTCGGGATTCTACCTCCTGCCCTCAAAAAGATAAGTACTTTACTTTGATATACTAATGTTCTTATAAGTTAACAAAGTCTACATGATTAATATTTTATCTTAATTCTAATAATTAATATTTTTTTAATTCTAAAAGGAGTAAGTAACTTCCATTTACTGAATTTAATTTTTTCAGAGCACAATTTTCTTAACAGATTCATAGACATGTTTGCCTATAGATTTTATTTTAATTGATGACAGGAATGCTATGACATTAAAAATTTCTGACCCACATTATCCTACTATCATTTTTTACAGTTTCAGTTTTTTGCTGTTTCGAACTTTGATGTTCTTAGGTTCATTGTGTACTCTCATTTTGTTTTTTCTTTCATTTGTGTATTTAAAAATTTCCGTTTACTAGTTCAATTTGGTAAAACAAAAATACAACGTGGATGCAGTAGTGTTCACTTTTTATAACTGTTAAAATGTAGTATCCTTACGACGTACAATTTATCAAAGTTTAAATATCATGGTTATTTTAATAATGAATCATCAGTATATTTTTGTAGCCCACCAGAATTATTACTCTTCGCAAAAGTGTTAACATAAGACTTTAAAAATTTTCAGATAAGTTGCAATTCAAATGAAAGTTGAAAATTTGTTTTGAAATTCACGAGTTTGGTAAATATCAATTGCGCAATTTAACTGAGGTGAAAAAAAAATTCGGAAAATCTATTCATCATACATTTCCCATTTTATTTGAAAAATAACGTACCGATACTCCAATGAAATAAACGAACGATTAGGACATAAATACGAAAACTCAACATGAAGCTCTGAATAAAGGCAAAAAGATAATTTTAAAAACATTGCTTCTCAAATGGACCAAAAACAGAAATTATAAGGAAACTTACAATGCCCCCAGTAAACAACAAATAAATAATATGATCAATATATTTTTGAAGAAAATGCTTAAAATGCATGAGTTAGGAGGAACTTATATTTTTTAATCTGTCTTTTGAAAATAAATGTTTGAAAATCTTTTCCTTAGACTTAAAAGTAGACGTAAATGGATTCGAGGAGGGGAGGGGGGACCTTAATGTCAAAATGTTGTGAAAAAAAAATATAATATTGAAAGCCCTAATGTTGGTTTGAAAGAACTTAGTAAAGGAAGACAAAATAAGAAAGAATGATTTAATGTTCATTCAAAAGAAGACAAAGAATTCTCTAATTTACTTTTTGCATTTCACTCAAAATTTGTATTGTTATCATTATAGAGGGTGTTTACAAAACAATATTTCAACTTTCAATATTTCAGATTATAGAAGTAAAGAAGTTACATTTTTTGAACAAATTAAATAAAAGTAATACTTTAAAGCTTATGAAATGATAAATGTTCGTTGTGAGCACCTTCAAAAACGCGAATAATATCCAGTAGATGATAAAACTCCCTAAAAATTTTCAGCAAGTTCGGTGTTACTATTTGAATGCCAGTAGTGTTTTTGCATTTTCAGTTCATCCACAGTTGTGGAAAAAACACTTTAAGTACCATCGAAGAAAAGAAACGCAGAAGGTTTAATTAGGACTTCATGGGGAACTCCTCTGCTTTGCAACCAATCTACTGCAGAGGAAATTTCTCATTATCGATCATATTTCCGGTGAAACTGCATGTTCTTCTTCACATTTGTATCTTTATAAACTTTAAAATGCTATATTTTTGCCCAATGAACTAGTAATTTCGTTAATTTCAAATAACAGCTACTCAAAGTTGAGATATTCTTTTGTAAACACCTTGTGTACAAATCTAGATAAACTATTTACAGACAATACTTTCATTTGATCAATTTCGTGGCTATAGTAAGGATCCGAGGAAAAAAACTAAAGCTCTCTAATCATTGTGCTGCCGATGTGACCGCCTAATAAAACAGAAGTGTTGAAATCATTTGGAGAAAAAGGAGGAAAGGGAAAACTGCCCTGGCGACGTAACTTCTGGACGATGGATGTTTTTGTTTGGATTAGAATTTTCGAAGTTGGAATGTGTATTTGGCTTCCACAGTCCCTTTAAATTGATTTACTTAACGTGCGAATTATTTCATTTAAAATAAATTGTGTTATTTTTTGATCGCGGTCATCTTTGTGTCCAGAACTTGCCATCAGTTGAACGAACGCATTTTCACTGCAACAAATTTCCCTTCTTCAAAGAAAATATCAATTTAAAGTTCTGAATAACAATGCCAAACTTACCGTTACTTTTTCTTGTATTCTGGCCAACTTTTCTTTTGCGACATTGTATTCAGTATTTGCTTCCGTCAAAGCTTTGCGTTTGGGTTCGACGTCGCAGAAAACCTGTGGAAAAAACAATACACGTTCAAAAAGTTCGCGCAACTGATCTATAACAATTTATTGAAATTCTGAACCATATTCTTACTTTATTTTGATTAAAGAGCTAGTTTCCACACATATGTTCCATCATTCATGTAGCTGATCTTGGAAACCATTTTTGTCTTTAGCTGCTTTGTCACGTGATAGGGATGATGGTAAAATTCTGCTTGACAAAGCCTTTTTCATCATCAGGGAGCAATAATGCGCTATCACGTCGAGGGACTATAATGCAACAGAAATTAGTTGTCCATTTTTCTGGTCGTTTCCGTTAGATTGCATCTCCCAGTTGTTCTAAAATCTTAGTCGAGAGTTGTCAATCTGCATAAATTGTCTAACACATTCAACATTTTCGTCATAGGGGAAGGTATCTGAAGAGCAAAGCCTATCCTACCTTTATGAGAACCCCTACTTCACCAGCACAGTGAATCGTTTCTTTCTTCGTTATCTTAAGAATCTCAGACGGTAATTTCTCCAACAAAACATAGATTTTGATGTTGGCACGGATGATATTTCAAAATGAAAACACTGCAAAATGGCCTGTAGTTTTTGTTGACAGTTGACGTCGAGCCACCAGCAACCATTACGAAATGGTTGCCTGGTGGCTCAATGTCTTCCCTAGTAGTACTGCCAACTTCAGGAAAAGAAATTTTCTTTCATGTGAACGCCTGCTTAATTGATGGTAACAATTCCGGGAACTTTTTGACCGTATTACCTATGGCATAGATATTAAAAAAATGGGACAATACTAAATAACTTTTGCAACTCTCATTGCATCAAAACAAAATAAAAGTCAGTATCGAAGGCTTAAAGAGAATTAAATTATGTTACTCGATTAATCAAAGAAATTAATTAACATAGTTAATTAATTTCAGAAAGAATGCAGTTTTTTTTCTCGCAACTGATTTATTATAAGGTCACATTTTTGCAAAATTGCTCTGGAAAGTTTCCAATTCATGGGGTCTTCGGAAATGGTCCGTCCTAAGTAAAATGAGTGCCTCAAATATGTAACGATAAAAAAAAATTGCTACTCAACACTTCTCAAGGCTTTTGCATCAAACGATATATAATTTTTAAAATATGAATTGTTACATATCAAAATTTATTAGATATTTTGTTTTATTAAATAATTCATCCCTAAATTCAATATATTTCCTGCAAGCCGTATACTAGTTTAGTAAAATTATCAATCCATTTTCACGTAGTTTTGAAACCGGGAAAAATATTATGGATCATTTGCGCGATATAGTCTAATACATTGCCCCTAACAGGTTTCTTAAAATATCTCTGAATCTAATAATGGGCTTCGAAAGAAGTTTCGAACATGCTCGTATATTTAAATAACGTAAAAATTACATTTTATACGTTAATTAAGTTAATTTATTAATTCATTAGCAGTATAGTTTAGTTTCCCTTTGAGTAATTAACACTGATATTAATTTTGTCGATGTGTGATGCAAATTATGAAAGTTAATAAGGTAGTCCTTTTTTGACAATTGTACAAGATTATATCAGTTTCTTAAAGGAAACTCCGTGGGCTTGGAATTCAAATGGTGGATTAGAGATATAAATATTAAAAAAAATCAAATTTAGCTTACGGCTGACAAATGCATATTAAATGTCAATAGTAGGTGTCTTACCTCATAATACTTGAGAACATTGATAACCCAAGAACACAGTCCAGCCGCAGCTTGAGATTTACCAATCACCACCTCCGGCTTGAATTCTGGACTCTTCAGGTAAGTCTGCACAGCTTTTAGGCTATTTTCATGAATATTATCCTTATCAAAATTGATCAATGAATCTAGAAAGTTGTCCACCTACTCAGAAAAAATGCATCCTTACAAAACGTGCTTAGATAAAATACACAACTGATAAAATTTGCTATTGAGAAAAATCTCAATAGCAAAATGTGCACAAACACAAAATGTGCAGGTGTATATAGTGAGTGAATATCTATGTATGATTCATATATATGTACCAGATGAAGTATGGATTGTGTGAAAGAAATTATGTGCACATTTAGCGTCTGATAAAGTATGCATGCAATGTAGGATAGAATACATATACATCATATGAAATGTGGGATTTAGATATGTGTGAGAAATTATTCAAATGTATTTAACGTACGTAGCATATGTAACGTAAAAAATATGTCGTGAATGATGAAATATAGTGCATATGGATATATACGTAAATTCAGATGTTTTTATTATATGTAGCATATGCACATATAGTAAAAACACCTGAAAATCTGCGGTGTTTGTTGAAATATGTAGCATATAAAGAATATGCATGTAACGTAAGATTAATGTTTTCAGCATATGAGAAAAAAGTGGAATAAGAAATACGCGAGTGGAAAATTAAATCTCAAGAATCAAAAAGAAATCAGATTAAAGGAATGATATTTTGAAAAAAGCATTGGTCTCGGTAACAGATTTATTTGATTAAAGTTCAATGTCCATGTTCTCAAATTTGAGATGGAAGAGCCTTTTCAAAGTGAAATGGTGTATTACTTATCTTCACATACGCACACAACCACTTCCTTTACTCTTACTTTTGTTAATAATATCTTCAACTAATAATCCTTTGCTTATAGCGTTACAGTTGTCCTGAGACAAAAAAATATATATCAGGTTGTATAAACAACAACAATATTTCAACAACAATATCCAACGAGTGTCATATCGCTAGCTTACATCAGCTCGCTCAGAGATTCGGTCAGATCTGAGGGGATTGTGGGTCATCTTACACTCACCCCTTTACAAAAAAAAAGCCCTCTACATGCAAGCTTTAAGCACGGATAACATTTCAGCCAATCCTGACATACAATTGCCCGAATGGTACAAGTTTACACAATTAACACAAAACCATTACACTCAACAAAATACTTCATATATCATAAACACCAAATATTACTTGACCGATAACATTATAGAATGACATTTCTAAATTCCTCATAAAAAATCTTACTTAAAGCACTTTAAATCATTAAAATAGTTACACTTTTAAATAATTAATAAATTGATTCACTTTAAAACTAATAATTATCATACATAAAATATTAATAGTTAAAAGTCCCAAATACTTAAAATATCAAATATCAATTACAGCATACAATTAAAAAATATCAATTACCAATAAGCATACACATTTTTTTTACATAATCATAACCCTTATGTGCACATTTCACACGAATCATCTTTAATTCTCCTGTGCATATATAAAGAAAATCTTTCTCCACTTAAATTAATAATTCTAATTTAAGGCTTCAAAAAACATCATAGTCATCCTACAGTTTAAAATGTTATTTCTCTTTCATATCAAAATACTAAAATTATCAAAACACTTTGAAACCCTACTTCTGAACATTTTTTCAAATGTTACATGCCACCTTTTAAAAAAAATTACTTAAAACACTTACACATATTCACTTCGGGATATAAATTATCGTAATAAAATATATACACAAAACAAAATTAGTTCATTTTCTTCAAATCATTCAGAATGTCAAAGTTCATAATTCAAAATATCGAATACATATCTTTTAAATTATTAATTATATCTTACAAAAAATATCTAATATCAATACTCAAATTCTTTAAAATATTCCTAAGAAATCGAATATCAAATTCATGTTTCAAATCATTATTATCATGCATTCTTAAGAGTTAAAATTTTTTTACACACTTAAAATTATTAATTCTCATATGCAGAGAAAATGCATATGAGAATCTCGTAGACTTCTAAGTCTCAAAATGATTCACACAGAAAAATAAAAGAAATTCTTTAACATAACACAATCTTTAAAACACAATTCTATGAATCTTATTAATATATTTTTTGTTTCAAAAATGATCTATTATTAATCAATATAATCCTTTACAAATGTTCAATTCAGATAAGAACTTCAGATAAGGACTGCTAAATTAATGCAGAACTAAAAACACACATAAGAACTTTCACAATGAATCATACAAAAATAACTTTAAAAAGAGAACTCATAGTTCCTTTTGAAAATCAAAGTATTATTAAAAATAATAATAATAAATTAAAACCAACTCACCAATCAGTAGTTCCTTTCGTAACACTCCTTTTGGAGTTCCAGACTTGTGGCGTTGTTTCCATCTCTTTTCATCTTGCAGTCGTTTATTGGACACATGTTTCTCGTCATTGAAATTTGTCCCTTCTGTGCCAGCAAAATCGCCTATCTCGACATTTCCTTCAATCTTCCTACATCTCGTTAAAGAAGTGGGAGAATTTTCTTTCACTATTCGTTGTCTATTTGCATGTTTCACCCTCTAGGAGTCCCCCTCGGTTTTCGACTGGGAGAGTCTGATTTCTTGTGTTCATATAGCCTTGGGGGGAGAAGATCTCTCCTTAACTGTTAGTGACTGGCGCCCTTGATCAAAGAATGTGTTTGTTGATTTATTAAACGCGGTCGTTGATTTATTGAATTACTGCCTATCTCTCTCTTTCGCTGCGTCCAACTGCAAGCTTCCGAGTTTTCATCGATACACTGGGGAGGGAGGGGGGGGGCAAAGAGTCCTCGTCATCTTCATCATGCACGTGACGGTTTCGCCACGCTTTGAGCTTACTGACGTGTTCTGTGGTTGTGTTGAATTGGCCTTTCTGCTTTTCCTTTAGCTGAGTAACTCAGCAGGTGTCATTTGGGAATACTTCTGTTACTATTAATGGTCCTCTGTACTTCGCTTGGGTTTGGGTTGGCTCCCCTGTTGGTTTTGCTGGACGTCGAACAACCACTATCTCTCCTGTCTCAAAGGTTACAGTCCACTTCTTGTAATATTCCTTCATTTTTTGTTGCTTCTTTTCAATCACGCCACGCATTTGACTTTGGAGTTCTTTTGGGTCATTCCATATATATATATTTCAGCATCCTCATCTGCAATTTTTCGAAGTAGACATCATTGAACCTCAGAGAATATCCATGAAACATTTCAAATGGAGTCTTATCAGTTGTATTGTTAATGACATTATTCAAATTTCTTTCTGTTTCTTTTATTTTCAAGTCCAAGTCCTTGGACGAGTATCTTCCATTGCTATTGTGATAGTAGAGAGGGTTGTCCTGTCAGCTCGTTCAACCATTCCATTGCTCATGGGTGTTGTGTAGAGTTCAGGGTATGATTCATTCCATTATCGTGGCAATACTGCTCGAATTGACGTGAAGTATAACAAGAAGATCTGTCACTGATGATTCTATCAGGTAACCCGAATTCTATGACAATATTTTTCAAGGCTTTTAATACGTTTTGAGCGGAGGTATTCTTAACAGGATAAAATCGGGTGAATCTCGTTAAGTTGTCAATGATAACCAATAGATCTCGATTACCTCGAGAACTTTTCACAGATAGTCCCAGGTGATCTACATGTATAAGAGAAAAAGGTGTTTTTCACGGCTTAATTGGGTGTAAAAATCCCAGCTGTTTACCTCCTGTAATCTTGTTAACTAAACATTCAAAGCATATACATATATGTTTTCTTAAATATCGTTTCATGAATGGAAACCAGTACAACTCCTTTATCTTGTTCACTGTCTTATCAACTGAAAATCAGATCATGAAATTTAACTGCTGTGCTTTTCCTCATACACTTTAGAATTACCTAAAGTAGTTTCTCCTTCCCCTTTTCCTTAACACTTCTATGTAATCTATTTCTTTTGAAAACTAGTTGCTTATCATCTGTTTTTCTTCGGTAGTCCTTTCACAATCTTCTTTTTTAAAAGTTTCAATTAATTTTCTTAAATCTTTGTCAGCATGTTGAATAATCAGAACTTGTTCATCTTTACTCAAGGTCAGACATACTTCAAAATTTCTCTCAATTAGATTTGTCATAGTGTGGTCGGATTCCGAAACAGGATCTCTGCTCAATGCATCAACATGAGCCATTTTAACACCTGGACTGTTCAAATCTACATTCTTGTGTAAGAATGCTCCAGCGGGCAATTTGGGGATCTCTTGAACTTTTCTTATTCATATAAATTAACGCCTGACAGTCTGTTACAACTGTTAAGTTTATAGCAAAAAGAAATTGTCTAATTCCCTCTAATGTCCACACGATCACCATCAGCTCTAATTTACTTTAATGGTATTTTCTTTCAGTCCCAGTAGTTTTCTTACTAACATATTAAACGAGATGCCACTTATCACTTCCAAGCTGCAGTAATATGTATGTCAGCAATCCCATTCGCAATCGCATCTGTGTAAACTTCAATTTTTGATTCGGGGTTATAAAGGGCTAAAATGGACTGTTACGCTAATTCATTTTTCAGTTTAACGAATGACTGTTCTTGCTCTTCCCAATTGGAATTTATATATATATATATATATATTTGTCAATTGAGTCAGCAGTTTGGTTTTAAAGGTGTAATTTTGAACGAATCTTCTAAAAGATCCCGTTATTCCGAGAAAACGTCTAATTCCATGCAAATTTTTCGGTTGAGTGAATTTGGATATTACTTCCACCTTCCTCGCTCCTGGTTTAATTCTATGTTCATTAATGAAAAAAAACCTAAGTACTCCCCTTCCGGTTTTGAAAATTCACATTTTAACTTTAAAGATAATTTGGCTGCGAGGAAGGCTTCAAATATTTAAATCTATATCTCGATCATTTCTTGCAAAGTCTTCGCCGAGACTAGGATATCATCGAGAAAAACGCCATAGTTACATAAATTTCCTAATGCATGATACACTAATCTTTGAAATTCTGCAGGAGCGTTAGGTAAGCCAAATATCATTCGTTCAAATTGTCCGGTTTCATCAGGAGTAATAAAGTCAGTTTTTAATTCTGCTTCTTCAGTTGCAGGTATTTGAAGGTAATCATATGCTAATGATGTAAATAGACTAGACTCGGACAATTGTCCTAATAAGTCATCTATTTTTGGTAGGGGAAATTTATCTTTTATCGTCTGGCTATTTAAATGTCTATAACCAATGACTGAGCAATTTTCACTTGTCTTTTTCCATACAAGAAGAACAGGGTTTAAGGTTAATGTGTTTCAGAGACTGTGCCATTTTCTTTCCGTTCGCTTACGATATCTTTAATAGCTGCTCTTTCAGTGGCATTTGTTTGATAGGGCTTCTTACTTAAAGCCTTCAATTTCTTTGATATCTATTTTCATTAAGTTAGGGCATTTTAACTCCGATATATTTAACACAAAACAATCTCTGAATTCACTCCATAAACGAATAATATCTTGTCGTTGTTGTTCCGTTATGTTTTCATCAAATTTTACTTGTTAAAAGGTTATAAGACGTCGTTTTACATTTGTTTCATTGGCACTAATGCTGTGAAATTCTACGGGTTGGCTATCAGTAGTAACATTGATATAATTTGAATGAGGTTTGGAATTAATCTCATTTACTAATTCCGCTTTCCCCAACATTTTGGGTTTCTTTTAATGTTATTATGTACAATATTAACAATCAGTAAAATAATTTTACCTTCATTAATTTATAATAATAAACTAAAAAATTTTTCCTTCCCCTGAATCATAATTAATCCATTGTCTATTTCCTCCGTTTTTATTTTTACAAAATTTACACTAATCCTTTTTGGAGGGTAGTTTCAATCGCTTTGAATTCGATACGTGGAGTCTCTTCAATACAATCTAATTTGATAAATAGGTAATCTTTTGCATAACTAATGAGTGCATTTCCCCCCCACACACTCTAGCATAAGCAATATAGAATAGGTATAAAAAAAAAGGAAGACTAACCAACAAATCTACTGGTTGAGTTGAGTCTGGAACGATTAAGACATAAATATCTTTCCCCACAACATTCTCTATTTGGAAATCTATTACCGTCGCACCTAAACTTTGTGTGTTTAACTGATTGCCAAAAGAATAAATATCTTCTTGTAAGGAGAAATGTTCAACCCTAAGTTGTTTGCAAATGATTATTTCAGTAAACAGCACGAGAACCCGTATCAAGCAGTGCAGTGACCTTGTGATTATTTATGTGCGCGGTTCTCAGGTATTTGTCGGGTGAGGAAGACTTTCTGTCATAAACGCTTAAAGTATTTGTTGTGGGCTCATTTCTATTTTGTGTCCGACTTTCCACATAAGGATTACACACAATGTCCCTTTCCAAATCTCTTGCGACATGTCCGAAATTATTACAAGTAAAGCATCTCGGTTCACCTTTATCGTTACTAGTTACTGAATTAAAGGTTATAAGATTATCTGTACGCCTTGTATAGCCACCTCTTGCATTAAATTTATGGTTCATTTGTTTCTCTCTTCCAATTTATTAAACTACAATCTACTTGTGTTATGATAATAAGACTTTGAATTCATTCGCGAATAATTTTTAGGATCAGCGGAATAATTTGTAAACTTGAGTTTTTTTATGTACTTCAATTTTAATGCCTGTTCTTAATGCTTTCGTATTCATCTAATTTTTCTACTAGTTCATTTGTTTTGGTAAATTTTGGCTAAAATTCGATAAAATGATCTCGCATAAAATTTAGGATCAGGTTTTTCAACTGATCTGTGACAATTAACTCCTTTAAAGAATCGAAATCATGTACTTTTAACCTTGCTAACCATTCGTTAATATAGTTACGTATTTCAGAAATAAATCTGCCCATGTATCTTTATAGTCTCTAATATGATAATTAAATTTTTGCCCAAACTTTTCAGCATGAAGTTTAAATCGCTTTAACAGTAATTTTTAACACGTCTATAATTGTTCGCTTGTTCATCTGATTCCCTGGGGATTAATTGTGTGATGTCAAAGGGTAAGAATACTAACAGGTGATTAACATAATCTTCTTCCCAAAAAGGACTCTTATTTACTTCTGGACTGATAATATTACTATCAGCTCGTATTTCTGACCCCATTTTGCTATTGATTTCATTCTTAATTTTTCTAGTTCAAATTGTCTCTCCTTATCCCTTTGCTCATCCCTTTCTTCCGATCCATTTTGCCATTGCCAATCCCAATCTTGCCTTTGTTCCCTTTCAGCTTTTCTTCAATTATCTTGAGACATACTTTAGCGAAATCTTCGTAGTATTCGCAATTGATTATGATTGCCTTTATAGTCCGAACAATTGCGTCCGAAGGGACATTTTCGCCTAGTTCAAGCGCAAGCTCGACAAAATCTTTTTTATGTCCTTTTGTGAGGAACGACATATTCAACACTATCTCAATCCACTTCAAAATTATTTAAAACAAATCACTTCTGAGCACATGCATAAGGGTAAGAGAAAATTATTTATCTTCTTTTATTCTGTTCCTCACAGTCCTGATGGGTAAATCCCTCTATTGAAATATTACTAATCTTCACACAAACACTTTCTTTATTCTTACTTTTGTTAATAATATCTTTAGAGAATAATCCTTTGCTTAGAGCTTTACAGTTTTTCTGAGACAAAAAAAAAAGATCACGTCATATAAACTACAACAATTTTTTATTTACTATCCGTACGCGCGAGTATCATCTCGCTCGCTTACATCAGCTCCGCTCAGAGACTCGGTCAGATCTAAGGGGATTATGGGGCATCGTACACTCACCTCTTTACAACAAAACGCCATCTACTGGTGGGCAGGAGATACCAGGTGGTACATTAGCAATCACTGTAGTCTCCCCGATTTTGAATGCAACCATGTAAACGTGGATACATTATGTCGAACAGGTGTCGTATGTAATTTTGTGGGGATGGAGCTTAATACCTGTTGCACTTGATCTGTGAAATCAACCAGTGGTCCGTGTTGGTTGTGAATAATTTGTGATTCTGTAATGTTTCATAGGTGCTCGTTGGGAGAAAGATATAGTGTTCCTAGAGATCAAGGTAACATTGACGCTTTCGAGCACTTTGGTTAACAGCAATGGTATGGGGATGAGCATAATAGTATGGGGAGACGTATCCGTTATGTCTAAAAGGTTTTCATTAGAAGGATTGAGAGAGCTTCAATATTTTTCAACAGTTTATTAATAACTTGGACGGACACAAACAAAAAGACAAGTAGTTCAAATCAGAAAGTGGGGTGAATTACTGTTCTAGATAGCAATTCGAATTCGACGCACTTGCAGCATCGCCATGTTCTCAAGTTCTTTTTTCTTTCTCCTAATTCGACTGGCGTTACCAATCGCAGTATAATAAACTATACAAATATAACTGAGCGCTCACGACATATCAACATAACGGTTTGAAATATATAACGGTACGACATATCAACATAGTTTGCTGTGTCACTCTCTGACAACAAGAGCTAGAATTTCTGCTATAGAAGCAAAATGCTGCGTCATAGCCACGCGGTGAATACGACGGTCTTTGCTCTCAGTAGCGGCCCTTTTGTTGTGGGACAGCAATCTTTTAGAGACAGTATCTTCCCGTAACCACTGCTGCCAACTATCATGCGCAGTGGATACATCTCTGACGAGACTTTCTGCAGTAACGCGGGAAAAAGCCCAACTTCAAGCACATGGCCTCGTTCAAACTAAGTAAGCAGAGGATACTACTTTGTCTCCTTGAAGGCATTCTTGATTCAAATCTAGCTCGCAACGCCCAATCGGGGAGATAAATAATGCTCACGAAGCATATTTCAAGTAAACAGATTTGTGTGACCATAGTGGTGGTAGTAGTGGCACTCTAATTCGTCTAGAGTGAATTTTGAATAAACGTCACCTTTCAGTAGTGCAAATTTCGCTTATCTATCATAATTCCTTTTTTGGTGTTGATTTTATTTTCCGCCAATGCATGTGCATAACATGAAATATGTATACAGTGTACCAGCGTATGATGTAGCATTTGTTTCAAATACATGTAAGCGCTGGGGAAATGTGAAACATAAGAAGAAACATGTATGAAGATTAAGTAACAAATGAGTCAGATGCATGCAAAGTGTAATTAATATGCACATAGAAAGTGATGAAATTTGTAACGTGTAATTCAGATATATGTATTGCATATTGTGAAGTATTCAAAATATTACTACCTAAAATATTTATGAACAAACCTTTTAAATTCGCATCAGAGAATGCATTACAAATAAAAAAAACCTGCGGTCAATGAAATATAACATTTAGCAAATCTTTTATGAATGATTAAATGAATATAATTTCGTTGATTTATAGCTTAAATTTTATTTATGAGTACCTATATATAAATGCAATATATTTTTAACCCAAGAACTTTTCTGATTGTGTTACATGACTTAAATACTTCAAAGATGACCTACAGATAAAAAAATTTAGAAAACGACTTTTTGTGTGCCATAATGTTTTTATTTATTTTCTTTAAATTTTAATATAAAAATTAGATTATTGTGAATATGGGAACATCTAACTAGATGAGGGGGGGATTTTACGAACATCTATGACGCCTTCAACGAATCAGGCATCGAGCCATGTTTCGAAATCCACCAGGCCGAAAGCTAAAGAGAGAACAAAAGCGTAAGCATTTTATTCGAGAAAGAGATCTCACTCCGAATGAAGCTTCAGAACTATTTGATATTCTGCGCTCATTGTGTTTTTGAAGACTCTTCACTAAGAATTCTACAAAAGATAGATTGAAAAATAATGCCCTTAAATTGGAAGTGGAGATAATTTTTGGGTAATATAAGGCAATAAGTGAAGTGAAGGAAATCTATCAATAGGTTCATGTAATCAAATAAATAGGGTTCCTTACATTTCGCTTAAGTAAATCAGCTTATTCCGAATATAGCATGTTTCAGACTGAATGTAATGGAGACATCCATTCTGTTTAAAAACATCTGCAGAAAGTACCTTGCTCATCGTGAGTTTTGCGGCTCTCCAAGACAGATCCTTAGGGATTTTCCCATCCGTCGCCAACAACACCATGACGGCAGCCGTCACGTTTCTCACTGCTACAGGAGGTGAACCGAAACTGCGTAACTCCGTCAAATTACTCTGAAAACAAAGTTGCTTCATATAAATTAGAAACACACACAGACGAAAATCTGAAACAAAATTCTTTTATATGATGTTTAATTTCAAAAACCTTTAATGTAAGTTTATTGGATCAATCTACGAGAGAGGTTCAAAAAGTACCCATTTTCATAACAGAGGGCATTACTAAGACAAGCTGGGGTTACACTTCTGAGTTTTCATCTATTAAACAGTGCCAAAAGAAAATTGATCCTGATTCATAAGATAGTTTTGATTGTTTCCGCTTTAAAATTGTCATCGTCGATGAGACCTAAACTCATTATACATCAGAAACCTAGCAATAATCCAAAAAATGAGCTGCTTCAAGCGAATTTGCTCCAAATAAGGTGGAGACAGCCAGAACAGTTATGGCGATGATTCGTTGGGATGAGAAAAGTGTCATATTTATAGACTTCTTAGGTCTCATTCCTAACACGGATACTTTCTGAACAGCTCTCGTTCCTTATCTGCACCCGCAGTTAGCTATTTTTTGAGTAAATACAATAATATGAACCAAACATCAAATGTCATCCCAGTTGCTTTTATCGTACCTTGTTGAGGGTGTTGAGAGCCTCTTGTGCGGCTGCTAGAGCCGGCTCCGCTCTGGCCAGATCCTCCTCGCAGTCCTTCTGTCTTTGGGACACATCGGCGTGGATGCGAGACACCTTGGCCTCTTCTGCGGCGGCAACAGTCTTCTCCCGGCTCACCACTTCTGTTTCTTGCACCACCGTCTCCAAAAGGGCGTCAATGTCACCGCTTCGTTGCTGCAGTTCCACCTCTTGCTCTGCCAACTGGTCCTTCAGGATATCCACCTTGCGGTGAAAAAACGAAGTATTGATTAAAAAATTAAGAGATCTCAAGTGTGTAGCGTAGAATTAAGTAATCTGCGACAACAATTTTGAAACCATGAATGGGTTGGTTTATTTATTGATTTATTAACTTCGCCTAATGTTATGGAACTCGCATCTTTAAAAATACGCGAACGACTCTAAGAAGAAAGGACAAAGTGCTCTTTAAAATCATGTTCCGTCTATAAGAAATTTTTTGGATTCAAGCAGAAAAATTCTGTAACTGAGGATGAGAGTTATAGGCTCATTTTCTGTGGAAGAAACAGAATGTACACTAACTTACTAAAGAAATGTATCAGTAGCAAAAATCTCAGTCGTTGGATTTGAAGTTTGTTAGTTAGTTCGTTGAATGAAATTTCTTCAGTATATTCATTTAAAAATTTCAAAAATAATCACGTTTTCTATTCCTTATCTTTAATTTTAATTTTATCCTAATCTTCTATAATATTTTTCCTCCGCTCCACTCGTTGATAAACAAAAAGTTCTATGTTAAAACAATAAGTTCCGAAATTCGGTTTGGAGATATCATATGCAAATATAACAAATATTTTTCAAATAAAAAGTTTAGTCAGATAGCATAACCTCTGTGAATTGAACTGAATTCTTCATGGGCATACATTCTTTAGGTAAGCAATAATCTCTTTCTTATCTCTATGCGGCTTACTGTCATAGGAAATATGAGGTACATATGATGTACGGAGATGGGATTAACATATTAGATCACACGTCTTAATGATCCTCCTCGCGTTTTTCTTCCTTTCATCAAATAAATTTAGAATACAAATTCACGCTGTTTAACCCAATACAGCAAAATTTGAATCTTGAGCTAGTAAATGTACGCTATCACTCACCCAATAAGTTGCAACAAAACGGTCAAATCATCAAATATAGTTAATACATCCGATACTTGTTAGACACACCAAAATCTACCATTCAAATAAATTAAACCGTTTTTGTTTTGAGCTCTTCATTATAAACATCCGATAACTCAAAGAAAAATCTGTGAAATGCCTATTCAAAATTGTTTCATTAATCATTAAACAAAAAGCGATCGTAACAAACCTGTTTACTGGTATCAACCAATCGTTGCAATCCGGCTTCCAGCCTGCCGATGTTATCCTTGAGGAAGGCGTGCCTCTTCTGCATGAGGAGCTTGTAGGTCTTGATATGCTGCAAGAAGCTCTTGGGCGTGGTTTCGACACATCGCCGCTCCTTCCGCAGGTAAGCTTTGCTTATCTCGTTCACGGAACGGTATGTGAAGGCCACGAAGTCGGCCACTGATCCGCGGAGATCAGGCTGTTGGAAAAAAATCGTGTTAATCAAAACAAACAACAGTATTCTTGGAGAAAAAAAATCAAATGTGTCCGTTGAATATGCATACTTTTAGGGCATGAATTATTGAAGATACAGTATTAATGTTGTAATATATAAATACTATCTGTTCATCAAAATCCTGTGAGAAATCGCTAATGACTTGGTGAAAACCATCTCATATAGGTACTGGCGTTGTTTTTCTAAAACCGCCTGCGTCACGAGTGACGCCCTAGTACGTATCAGGGTAATTGTGATAATATTTGGCAAAGAGGAAATTAAAACTGATTTTGATCGTAGCTCTGGAAATGGTAGCTGCTTACCTGTTATTGAGTGCTGCGGTAGAAGGCAAAGACGGATGCTGTTGACTTAGGGATCTAGAGCGTGTCCGATAGGAAATTGTAGTACTGATTCATGTTTAAAAAATAAAATAAAAGGAAATAAGTTTTTGAAAATAAAAATATAAATTAGTTGAGGGAAGTAAAACATTTAAAAATCGTTTAAAAATTACAGGAATTTTACAGTATTAAAGTAGTTCATAGGAATCGAAAAGAGTATTAGTCATAGTGATTATAAGTATTGTTTTGTTAATAAATAGTAATAAATATTCAGATTCCAGTGAACCGTACATCTATTATACCAGTCTCTTTTTTTCTCTGTAATAAATTATCAATGGGAATGATTTACTTTTTACTGTTAGTATCAGTGGAATATTGCTTTAGATTCTACTACAATTTTTGTTCAGCTTGGTATAATCCTCCTTACTTATAGTGATAGTTATCGGACGTCCTATATATTATGATAATTTATAGTATTATATAATCATAAAATATAAGGCACGTGGCATGATCGTAATCATATACTATAAATTGAAAAGTAATTTAGCTTCTATTAACTAATAATAAATTACTTTACTACTTTTTCACTTTAACTGACAAACTTTTTCAATCCAATTCTCCTTTATAGAAACACGCTTTCTGTATTTTACTTAATAATAAACTTTAAGTAACAACACTTTGATTGTTGTTTACTTTTTCTGAACTTCACATTTCACTTGTCTTTAAACTTCAGAAAAAAATAATGTTTAAATAAACGTTTTAAATAATAACAACAGTTCCTTCTGTTCCTTTAAAGCATGTCACGTCCTATTGGAGGTCCATGTAGTTTACTGTTACCGTTTCAAATTACCCCTATATTCTTTTAAACTAACTGTTGCATTACTGTTAATTTTAATCCTCAGACAAAGAATAGACCTGGTTGTATAACAACACAATTATTAAGTACTATCCTTATCGCATAAGTGCGACCCTTACTCTTGAGTGTCAACAGGCTCGCTTACACACTGAGAAAGTTGCGTCAATAACATCTTACACTCGCCCCTTACAAGACGCCCAGTACAGGAAGACGTTGAACATTGGAGATAATAAAACAATACCTCCTTTCTCATCACAAGTAATAAATAACGAATATAATTGGATGGATAGGAAATGACAGTTATTCATACGCCGTTAAAATGTTGATAATACGCACCCACCTTTCTACAAAAGGAAAATCTCTTTAATTTTGGAGATTTATAATTGAGATTAATTCTACAAGAGACAGAGAGATAAAAAAAAAAAAAAACAGAGCGTATTCAAAATCTTGATTAACCGGATGATGTATCAGTTAGATGTGCATTTTAGGATTAAAAGATAAGTGTTTTAGGAGAACTCATATTGTAAAATCCGGAGATAACTCCTCTCTCCTTCCATATACCAGCTTCTTGTAACTGCAAAAAATGTTTTATTCAGTTAAAGAAGAGGTTTGAAATCAAATATTTAAGCAGTTTTATTTTTGAAAAACTCGTTTCCATTAAATAGAAGTTTGATTAAGAAAGGACACTTACCGATAAAAAAAATTCATATTATTAGATGAATTTTTTTTTGTGACACTTTAATATTTGAGTGAAAAGTAATAAAAATTTGTTGATAAAATATTTATGGAAGGAATGTTACACAAAACAAACATATGTGTGCAAACAAAAACATATGTCTCATTAAAAAAAAAACCACCGAATATACGTATATATTTATCATATAAAGCAACTCTGACATAAAATCTGTTTCATACGATTGTTATTACAGTATCACCATAGCATTGCACTCAATGTGAAAATCTGACCGCTTTCGTATTGGGTGCTGAAACGTTTTGAAGTTCATTATTATCTATAATGAGTACAGCCATTTTTGAGCCTTCCATGAAGCATATTCTGTCAGTGACTTCAAACTTCAGCACTCATACCTTTTAAGAGAGCATGAGTATCTACCACGCGAGAGGTTCTTCAAAGAAAAAAATAGTGTGAGTATAAAAACAGTATAAAAACCTGTGTATAGTATTTAGAAAGTCACGTTTCTGGGAGGTGCATCAGATTATTAGTCGCGATAAAAGGATACATAAGAATTTATAACCAAGGAGTACATTGAAAAAAAAATTTAATTCTATATTGAAATGATTAAAATGAAATAAAATAAATTGCCCTGTTCGCAAACAAGAAATTCTCACCTTAAGGATTGGTAAATCTTCCAGGAATCTGTTGCAAACGGTGACGAGTGCATCTTTGGGCCAAGGATGGAACCAGTCAATGCACGTGCAACTGATGAGGGTCGGGAATTTCCGACTGCGAGACCGAAGTGTGGAACCCACGGGTGAAAAGCACAACACAACCTGTTGACGTTCGATAGAACATTTGTATTCTTATGTTGCACAAATATTAATAAACTGATTGGATATATTCATTTCATTGGCCTCTTAAATAGTATTAAATTTAATAATTTTTTACAACGAAATATACATTTTCGAAGAAACTATTTCCAGCAAAGTTTTGCAAAAAAAAAAAAAATATATGTAACATTTTTTTTTTATCTGAAACGTTCTACTTGAAAAGTAAAATTATTTTTCTAACCTTATCCATTTTATATTCTGTAAATTCTGACTTGCTCAGACATCGGGGTGGGTGGGATAAGCTTTAGTTTATCATATTTTTAAAAAATAGTAAGTATGGCAGTGTAGTTACAAGTCGCCAAAGTCCTCCTAGTCAAGACTAAGCCTGTGATATCATCATGAAATCATGATTTGCGCATGATTCATTCATGGAAAATTCAAAAAAATTAATGGATTGGAGAAAAGATTATATTTGGAGAGCTCTAAGTAAATCAAGGAGAGATTTAGCCATGGTGTTGACTGGAAAAGAATTCGTTTTTGGAAGTAAATCAAAATTACAAAATGCCTTCTGAAAAAAGCGATTTAAAGTTGTTTACTCATTTCTGGTACAATGAAAAGTCAGGGTACCTCCTGGACGAATTCTATGATATCGATGGTTCAATTTAGAGGAAGTTCAGGAGATTCTGTTTGCCGTGGTAGTCTAGTGGGCATGGTTACGGACTCTAGAAGGGCATTGTTTGCGTCGGGTTCGTACTATGGTGCCACTAAAGACCCTCCGAGAAGTGGGGCTGATGCACGATAAATCTATCGAAGTCCTCCCGTTGATACGGTGAGAAATTTAGAGAAAGAGTTGCCAGGACACGTGTCCTCGTCACTTGACCGAAGTTTAAATTACGAGGTCCGTCGCCATTAAACCCTCGTATTGCTTCTCTTTGCAACATTAATAAACAATTTCAATCAGCAGGTAATTTTGTTTGTATATTTCAATTTGGAACATAGTTCCATAAACTGAATGCTGTGTTTCTACGTTATTAGCATGCATAAAGACAAATTTTCTAATACGCCTACAAATTTCCATGCTTGATTGATTGATGATTACTTAGTAACGTCACACAAGAAATAATACGACAGCTACTAGCAATGGATTTCGTCATTTTGAATTTCGGTCAAGTGACAAGGGCGACATTTCATTCTTCTTCTCTATAATCTCAACGCGACGACTTGGAGCCGCGAACAGATTTTACATGCATCAGATCCTCTACACAATGGGTCTTTGGTGGCATATGAATTCAAACCCCAACTCGATGGAAATAACGTCGGCTGTAAATTCACTACCATGACCACTTGCTTATGGCGGCAGTTATGTCCCACGTTGCAGCGTTTTGTTAAAGCTCATAAACGTTTGCAAAAATCCACTGACTGCATACGAAAACAATCTTTAAAGTAAATTCACGTCTCACCTTTAGCCTGCGTTTCACCTTGTTGATGAAGTAGTTCCAGCAATTCTCCCGCGAGTCGTATATCCCAGCTGACTTGACTTCGGACCTGAGTGCTGAGATGATGTTCTCCACTTCTGCCTCGGGGAATAAGTCGGGGATATCCCCGGACGATAGCAGGTCGTTGATGAGCACGAGGAACCTCTCGTCGGCCACCTGGGCGTCGCTGATCATGAAGAGGCTGCCGATATTCTTGACACCCGCCCTCAGGTACAAACTGCCGATGTCGGCCTGAATAACCGTGAAAGTGCCATTTCAATAATTTTACCACGCAGCATAAATTGTAATCATCAGATAAAGACAAGATTCTTTTCAATCAAATATTTTATGTTACAATGCAAGCTTCATACAACAGTTATTTTTAATTTTTTACTTATTAATCGCATTTTCAGTTTCTTGTAAAGTTTGTAATGACGATTGATTCGAAAGAATTTTCTTGGGTAATGAAATGTAACGATTTTACAAAATTTCGATAAAATTAATGATTTGATCAGAATTACGATTATCGACTAACTTATAACAAATTAGAGTCAATTATTGGTTGAAACATTCAACTTGAATATATTTCAGGTGGAATAAAATTCCAGGGTAACCAAAAACATTTTCACCGATATCATCATAGGTCTTCTGAATCTTAATGCTGTTGCAAATTTTCCTCGTTCTTATTTAATAATGTTGAAAAAATTAAATATTCTTTTGTATAAACGCTTCTAAATTATATAGCTATTTGATTAAAAAACAATTTATTGCATTTAAATAGTTTTATAATTCATTGAGAACATATTTTTATAAAACTCTGACTAAAAAGATCATCACAAGAAATTACCTTGAAATCTTGTATGTCATACTCTGAATGCAAAGTTGGTTGATGGAGATGTAAATTACAAATGTAAGCAGCCAAAGAAGCTGACGACTGTCTGCCACTCCCGCCAACTCCAACTAACAAGGCATTACCACCCGACTCGAGGATGCGAGTGATGCGGCATCTAAAAGCACCAAATGGAATAGAAATCATCTTATTTTTTATATATCATTATTTTTTACTTACTTTTTGTACTCATTAATTATTTCCTGCTGACACATTAGAGCGGTCTTCACAACAATTTTACACAATAAGCGTACTCAAAAACATAATAAGAATGGATGAAATACCTGAAAGTACTATCTGGTAGAAAACGAAATATATTCTTTCGCGTTTAATTTATTTTTGAATATTACCTAATTCATAATTAAATTAAAATAATCATACTTTTGAATTTATCATAAAGACTTCTTTTTCATTATTTTTTGCGAAATGTTATTTACTCCATTCTTAATATTTTGAATTTCTCTTTAATATTGCATGTATATATCGTTCTATTAAATGTTTTAACTTTTACTTTCATTTACCCTGTAAGTTATTTCTCATTCTTCTCCAATGAATTTGTTACAATATTTGCTAAAAAGGAATTTTGTATTTTTCAATGGACATATTATGACAATTCTGCAAGAAAGTGAATTCTTAAGGAAAAATAATTAATCAAAAATTGTAAATTATTCTCGATTTTTTCTTTGTTTCTCTTTCCGAAACATTATCCCTATGTCATTTGTAGACCAAAAGAGTTCCATTTAATTAGCGAAGCAGTCTTCTTTTTTTTATTAATTGAATTGTACAGTTGCAAGTATCATTTTTTCGAACCTAGTTTAGTTTTTATTAACGTCGCACTAGAAGCAACACGAGATCTATTGGCAACGGACCTCGTAATTTTGAACCAAGGTCAAGAAATGAGGACGATACCTGAGCTGTCACCCCCCTCTCCTAACATCCACACCACGCAAACCGGAGGACTTTGGGCCCCGAACAGATTTAACGCGCATCAACCCCGGCTACACGGCGGGTCTTTGGTGGCCAAGGATCAAACCCGTGACTGAACGAAAACCGCTGGCCGCTAGTCCACGACCTTGACCACTAGGCTACCGCGGCCCTCTTTTTTCGAACCTAAAATACAGGCCTTTTTCTATTTTAAGACACATTGTCATAAACAGTACAACAGTTCGAAAAGAAAATTGTATTTTTATTTTATTCATTTCCAGTCTTTTCTAGTAATATGTTCCATGTATGCAACAAATACTTAGTCGTTCAATCGAAGTGATTTTATCAAGGTCGTTTTAATTTTTATCAAAACCACTAACTCTAATATCGAATATCAATCTTGTAAAAATGAATGTGATTTGCATTCTACAAGAAAGCGAATTTCAGTAAAACTTCTTTACAAATGTTAGGGAAAACACTAAAAGATAATCTGGTAAAGATATCCAATTATTGGACGAATAGAATTTAAAGCAAATCTAGTTTACTACATTACTGGGCTTCCATTTAGGGAGAAAACGTAATACAACAGTAATGAAAGGTTTGTAATTGTAGAAAATTTCCGATAAAGATTATGACATTGAGCTATTCTTAATTTTCTCTTCACTAACTTCAGGGACTTCTATCGAGCTTAACTGAATAAAAATACAATTTCTTCCAAAACAAAATGAAACGTGATTAGGTAAATTAGATACATATATAAATGAAGTGATATAGATATAATGATACGTAAATGATAATCAAGTAAGGAGGAAACCAGAGGAGAGATAGAGGATAAAGATTGACAGCCCGAGCATTGTGATGATCTTAAAGTTATTCTGTTATTTTGGAGGATTGAACTGAATTACACTAACCACATTAATCTACGTTCTTACTATCAAGGATAGTTCTGAAATCAACAGCAAGTGGATTGGTTTTATAAAGTAAATTGAAATATGGCACAAGAGCCAACTTTCGATGGACAAACGCTACAATGGCACTCAACAATTTAACGACATAGGGAAATAGACATGACGCCGGCGGCCTCATGTCTATTTTTCCCACATAGTTTTTCAATGGATTCAAAAACGTTATAGATTCTTTAACCAGCTTAGAAGACAATATTATGTATTATAATATAACGGAGGACTAAATTTGAGGAATCATCTCGCAGGTCGTGCTTATGAGTGATACTCAATGATTTTAAAGAATTTAGTGATAGGTAGAGAGAGAAATATAGACAAAAGCAAGTCCTTCAATGTGCCTTTTCAGTTGTACGAGATCGCATAGAATTGGAACCTGATATTTTGAGGCAATACAGCACTTTTAACCAGTCACCCACATCATTTATACTTCGTATGCTTAAAAATGTCCAATTACTGAATTTTATGGTCACAGAAGCAACAATAGTTCTGCACATAGTAAATAGCTAGCTGGATTACTTTGAACTGAGTAACCCTATTACCAAAGCACATTTCTTGGAAATAGCATGCAAGTAGTAACGTCATGCAACTAGAAACCCACCACTCAAGCAGGAACAATATCCCCGTCCGAAATACTTCCAACAGGTTGACAACAGACCAAATTTCGATCTACGATGATCAAAAGACATGCATCTACTATTTCAGCGTAAACAGCGAAGGTGTGACATGTTAAACTGTAGGGTGTGTAACTTATACAGTCTGCATTAGAAACTAAGAAAGACTGACAGTTTCATTTTGTCGAAGGTTTACAATACCCTTGCGTCTTGGGTTTGGATTTTTTGTGAGCTTCCAGGATTATTCTAGATTTTGAAACAAACACTTTTTGAAAAAAAACCTGATGCTGAAATATAACAGATTAAAAATAAGGTGACGAAATCGGTCGAAACTGACCTCATGCGCACAAAATTGTCCAAATGCTAGCAGCAACTGTACCAACTTTAAAAAAAGTACCCCGATTTTTTCTCGTACCAACCGGATCTTACTCATGTACTTTATCATGAAATCGATACTGGAGACTATCCCCTAGTTTAATTTCGACCTTACTATTATGATCGAGTTATGAAACACATAATAGACAACAATATTCAAAAAAAAATGGACAAAGGAACCATAATACCCATTCAGTCACCATATGCATCGCTGGTAGCATTGTGTAAAAAATAATAAATGCCGATTCTCTTGAAGCGTATAGATTGGCAATTCTTTACAGGAAGCTTAATGCTATCACTGAATACCCTAAATACACCTTACCAGTAATTGACGACCTGTTAATGAATATCCCGTAAAGTTACAATATATCCACTTTGGACCTTAAGTCCGGATATTTTCAATTGGCGATCAAACCATCAGACATTCCTAACACTGCTTTTATAATCAAAATGGGCACATATGTCTTAAAAGAATGCCTTTCGAATTATCAGATAAAACGCCCACTTTCCAGCGGGCGATATATATCATACTAAAGCCGGGAATTGAAAATTTGTAAATATGGAAGATGTCATCATTACAGATCATCTCCATCATCTGGAATTAGTTTTCCAATTATTGAAAGATATGGGGTTGACTTTAAATACTGAGAAGTACTCACTGATTAAACGAATGAATGGGAAAAATCTTTAAAGCAGAATACCTAGATGGGTGTTAAAGTCGACGGAATATAATATTGAGTGGGAACACAAACCTTTGAATCAGAACGATATTACAAATGTGTTGTCCAGAAATCCTTATGATAAGCAGGCAGTATCTCACGTCTCCTATGCCATTTTCAATTTGCTTGTGTTAACATCAAGAGAGTAATTTAAAAATGAACAAAGATATAACTCAGAACTAGGACAAATTTATCGATATTTAGAAAACCCGAAGGATACTATAATAAATGCAACAATTTAGTATATGCAAAAATTGGTCTCAAGATTTTTAACATCCTGGTGGAATTCCTTTTTTATTCCAAGAATAATTTCTAGACACGAACTTCGTGCTTACATTCGCAATTTTTGCGGAAACCCGTTATTGAAAGAATTTCATGATAATCAATTGTCGGTTCCTTTTGGTATATGAAAACTTCTGCTAGAATCAAAGAAGCATGCTATTTTCCTAAAATGTGGAAACCCAAAGATAAGTATGTTTCACCGGCGACACATGTCAACGTTATAATTATAAAAACGCGTTTCCAGTTGGATAAATAATATGTATAAGGGCTATTTACCAAACGAACAAATTTCTCTAGTTTTATTAGAACCATATCCCGCTTTGAAACCTGATAGGCATCGGTTAATAACTAGTTGGTTAATATTTAGGTAATAATTGATAATTTTCCTAAATGGGTCGAATTTTAGTTTAGTTTTTATTAACGTCGTACTAGAAGCAACACGAGGGCTATTGGCGACGGATCTCGTAATTTTGAACCATGGTCAAATGACGAGGACGACATCTGAGCTGGCACCCCCCTCTCTTAACATCCACCTCACGCCAACGAGAGGACTTTGAACCCCGACAGATTTAACGTGCATCAGCCCCGGCTACACGGCGGGTCTTTAGCGGCCAAGAATCGAACCCGCGACTGAACGAAAACCGCCGGCCACGAATACGAAGCCATGACCATTAGACTACCGCGACCACCCTAAATGGGTCGAATCAATCTTATTACGTAACGCATCTGAGAGAACAGAAGCCACTGCCCTTTTTAAAGAATATATATCAATATAGGGAGTTCCCCAATTAAGGTAGTTAATAATAACGACCCCCAATTTATTTCAGAAATTTTCGAGGAACTGTGTCGCACCCTGAGTACCACACACATTAAAAAACGACTACTTACAGACTACAGGAAAACTCTTCATAGAGAGCAGATCGAAATATAATACAGATGATAACTAGTTATGTAAAATCCAATCATACAACTCGGGACCAATTTATTCAACAGTTCGCAAATGCAATTAGAACCGCGGTACACGAAACAACGAGGAATACACCCGCAGAACCATTTTTAAAACGTAAATTGATAATTCTCTTCCAGAAACTGGTCCATGTTCTCGAACATGGTGATAAAGTGTGCAAAAACCTTCAAAATCTTTTGACTGAGGTTCAGCAGAGAACAAATGAGCAGTAAAAAAACCAACCTCGATACTACAATAAGAGAAGACGGGATTGTCAGGTGAAGGTAAACTATCGGATTTTAGTAGAAACGCATCCGATTAGGTCAGCAAAGAACAGGGTGGTTTCGAAATTTCAATCCAAATCTGAGAGTGCTTACAGGGTGATTCGAGTACTCAGAAACAATGGGGTTATTCTGAAACACGAGCAAGGGAGAACGATCAATATTGACCAGATTAGACTCTACTATCAAATAAATGAGGATATGATGAGGATTTTCAGTCGATAAAGTGGTACAAAGTGGTCAGAGTGTTGCATCAGGAAATGTGGATAATGAACAATTATTCAAGAAACCCCGAACCACTGTCATTACAATCCAAACAAAACCCAAGAATAGATCGCCGAGTGGCACAAGCAAAACGGATTACATTTTTTTCGAGTAATAGTGTTAAACCCCGAAAGAAGCGAAGCCTAGGAAAATCGGTGGACGATAATCAACTTAGGATCCTCTACAAGAATTCGGCTTGAAAAAGAACGCTTTCCAATGGAATGACACCACCACCAAAGAGAATATCACCTCATCGACCACTGACAAGAAGGAAAAGAGCGCTGATTTTGTCATTACAAACTCCAGTTTCCTCCAAGAGATCTCTAGTCACATTCGATAAAAGAAGGAGGAATCAAGACGCCTGACAAGCAAGTCGACAAGTTCCAGCTACAATGACCTGGTCAGGAAAGTAATGAATTTCGGTTTAAAAAAGTAGGTTTTCAAAATTTAAACATTTGTTAAAATTTAACAATTGTTTACACTTGTTTTGTAAAAGTAGCTGACTAGTTACTTTTTATACATAAATTATACATCGTATGTACAATGGCTCAATAAAGAAGTCCGACACAAAGGGATTCCATTTAATCGCCTAAAATAAATAGTTAAAAATAAAGTATAATTTTTCAAAAGTATATATTTTTTCAAAATGAGTTCTATTCTTTTTGAAGATAAAATAAATAAAATTTTATTTCAGTTGAACAAAAGAAAAAGGTTAATGAAATAAAAAAAAATTAGTCAAGACAGAACTCAGACAAGTAGTAGTTGTATTGGCTTTTTATCGGCAATTCAAAGTGAGATTTCCCATCTTGGCATTATTTGTCGATTTAAAATTTTGAATTTCCCATTTCACAGTTTGGATTTTTATTTATTGTAGTGAGTTTAGTAAAATTAGAAGTTTCAAATGGGAAGGCAAAAAGGATAGACATCAATAGAGGTAAGAAAACTCGTTTTGAAAAATCATGAAAAAAATCGATTCGAAAAAATCAGTAAAGTTGTAAATAGTTCTCATTCAACAGTTTTTGATATTATTAAATGTTTCAAAATTTCAAAATTAAGTGAAAATAAGCACAAATCTGGAAGATTAAAAGCGTTTTCGATCAAAGAGGAACGATTGATTGAAAGACAATGCGTTTTAAATATTAAATTTAGAGTTCCTAAGCTGACCTATGACCCACGACTCGACAGAAACGACGCCAGCTATTAGCTGACATCTATGAACTCCCGTCAGCCAATTTCTTGCATTTCAAAATGAATTAAAATGCAAAAAACTGATGACTTGAATACTGTTGGTTCCTAAGCAACCATGACTAAATATACTAATTCCATTAAATATATTAATTCCATAATTATGGAATTAATATATTTAAAATAGGGCTGATCTCTCACATGTGTCTCACGGCGTCTTCAAACAACACCAGATCCATGGGCGCGCAGATGTCATTGTAAGCGTCCAGGGCGTCTTGAAGCAGTCTCACCAACTGATTCTTGTCACTCACCGGTTGATAACACGAAGTCCCGATGCCTTGAGCGAAATGGCAATGGATGGGAATAGTCGATACCATCGCCAGGGAGCCCTGGTCGTCCATTTCCTGTAAACATATTTGTTGAATCGAAGAAATTAGTATTTACCCTTTTGCGAAACCACTTTTTTTTCTAATCAAACGGATTTTCTGCGTGTTATATTCATTAGTGACATACTATCGTTTGAAGATATATTTTGATTTTCAGCTAAGATTATAGCTTTGATTTTTAGATTATTTAAAAATTACATGTCTTTATTTTGGGTCATCAAAATTTGTGATGTATATCTCAGGCGCAATATTTAGTACAACTCGAATATATAAGGAATTGACTTCTTTTGGTAGATAAGCTTATATTTTCGAAATGTATTTATTCTGGGTAAATAGCGGATATACTCTTGCTCATATTCTCCAAAATTACACCAATCTTTCTATTATTTTTGACTAATGTATTATTAATGGGTTTTCTTCTACTCCATTTTATGTCTGGGTAAGAAATTTAAAAGCTTTTTTCTCACATTTTAAAACGCTCAATTGAGCTAAAATATTGTATACGTGATTGTGTTGGAGGACAATACGATAATTTAATTATAATTGATACAAACCAATTGATTGAAACTATTTATTTAAAAAATTAAATTTTACGTCAAGTTTCTCGCAAAATTGTTGTCAAATCTGTCGCCAAGGTAAATAAAAAATTATGTTACGCAAAGTGTGAAGTTTGACAGAAAACCCGTGTTCAAAAAACTCGTTTTAACCTGTGTTAATTATTATTAGTTCTATTCATTGTTAATATTATAAAAAAATATTGGAACTATTTTAAGGACTCTCTCAAATTAATTTCTACTTTTGGGATTGACTTATTACTTTCATGATATGATTCCTTACCAATATATTAAAATAATATTAAAGCCGGTTTATTTCTTTTTAATAATTAGAAAGATTGTTAATGAATAGGTTCCAATTATCATGAAGTTTTGATTGCTTGGAATAACTATCAAACGTGATATGAATTGAACTTGTAAAAAAGTTCTTATAGTTTTTAGGAAAAAGTAATTTTCTAAAAATTGAGTAGAATCAAGAATTGAAAGACAAAATCAAAACATTAATTGGTAAACGCGTTTTATAGGACCGTTGATTATTCGACAAATGATAGATGTTTACAATTTTTTTTTTTAAATTTCAAATGCATTCATTCTCTCGTAAAGGCTTTTTTCTACTAACTGTCCTGAATGATTTCGTTAACTATGGGATTTCTACTTTCCTTCTAAAATCCAGTTAATTGTGTTTTAATACAATTGTTTCAGGCCGCACTAAAGGAAATTTATTGAATGATTTCAATTAGGCGAGTCAAAACTTGAAAAAAGACAATTTTTAGTAAAAACGGTTTCCTCACAGTGTTGCGCTTGAGAACGTCTGCGAGGATCTTGTCGAACTTCTCGAGGTCGTCTTGATCGAGCAACTTGTCACGGTACACCCTCTGGGACTCGTGGAGCCACAGTTGGAGCAAGTCCTCGCTCTTCACCAGACTTTCGCTGCTGCTCAGCATCAGGCCCTAAATACATTTCAATTCAAGCACTTTCATTTCTCTACTGTTTGGTCTTTAGAGATATTCAAATTTTTACCCAAGAAAATTTTATTCTTTATGTTCAAATGGTGGCTCAAAAAGTAACCGTTTTATACCACAGATGGCAGTTCTAGGTTAGGTTTATGATATTATTGCGTGCTTCCATTTGTTAATGGTGCCAAAGCGAATTTGATACCGATTAATAAATTATTTCTGATTAAGCAGCCAACGGCTTCAAAATTAAAATTTAACTTTTTTTTTATTTGGTTCGGTTTGGTTTCATTAACGTCGCTCTGAAAACAACACGAGGGCTATTGGCGACGGACCTCGTAATTTTGAACCGTTGTCAAGAGACAAGGACGACGCCTAACTGGCACCCCCTCACTTAACTTCCACACGCTAAGGAAGGACTTTGGATCTCGACATATTTAACATGCATCAATCTCGGCTGCACGTTAAATCTATCGGCAGGTCATCAAGGCTCGAATGTGCGACTCGACAAAAACTGCCGGTCGCGATTTGATTACCGCCATTTCAAGTTGTGATCATCTATGATGCCTGGAATCATCATTATTTTCCGGAAACCGAGAGAAATTTTTTCAAAAAATTGGTTTCTACAGGGAAATATGCTCCGAAGAACATGAAAAAGTGATAGCGACGGTTTTTGGGGATAATATTTTCTCAGAAAAAGGAAAAGGATCAATGTTAGGGTGAGTTACCCCATTCTAATTATAATTCTCGTTCTATTCTTAATATGGACACTTTTTGAACCACTTTTTTAAAATAAAAAGAAAATCTTTTATTTCTTTTTTAAAATAAAAGAAATAAAAGAGGGGTTTTTTTTGGGGGGGGGAGTAATTTAAAACATATAACAACTAAAAATAAAATATTCAAAGCGTTTCCTTTCAAAAACGCCAGCACCAAAATACCTTATACCACAAATTCTTCAATCACACATTTTATGTATAATTAGGATTAAAAAGTTTATAAGAACAATACTTTAAATTTAAATCATAATGATCAACTTCATTATAGGTGGAAAGAAGTGGCAAAAAAAAAATTCAACAACTCAAAGAAATATGAATATTTTTCAAAAAGTAGCAATAACTATAATCATGGGCACCCTGTTGTGTATTCCGTTAGGATTAATAGAGATTCAATAAGTGAGGACTGTCTAAATGACGAATACAATCCTAGAATTAGTTACCATTTATTTATACATTATACTCACGGACACAACAATTTATGGACAAACAATTGGGTTAACATAATAATACAGATTTACATAATTCTCGAGAGGGGGGAGTACCATGTTTAATAGTTAGGTCCTTCGCTTGGGCTGTTGGTTATTAGCGATCCAGTTGTCATAACTCCTCCGACGGCCGCTAGGTGGCGCGTTTAAATGCAGGGTAGTTACATGATTAATTATAAAAGCGATAATCTAAATACATATATAATTACAATCATCCTTACATTTGAATTTCCTGAATATGTAACAAAAGGTCAGAGGCTTTAGCATTATGAATTCCCTTCAAATATAGAAATATTTAATAAATTAAATTAATAAAGTCTTAAGAAATTCATTTTGAGTAAGAGACGAAACACAGAGCCCGCAGAAGACTTTTTAGATTTCCTTCTATCATAATTCAAACTTCAATGATTAAGCTACCAAATCTGCAGAGCTTGCGTTAAATTAACACCTTTGGGCGTAAAATTCAATAGGAAAACTTATGTCGATAAGCAAAAGCTCCTTTTTAAAAACATTCCAAGAAGAAAGCGTGCATTTTCGACCGATCATGGGCACCCTGTTGTGACTAATGAATCCAAACCTAAATGAATCTAACCGATCTAAATGAAGATTCAATTTCTCCACCTCGAAATTGAATCTTCATTTAGATCGGTTAGAAAATGGTGAGCTCCAACTAATAAACATTTA
Source organism: Nephila pilipes (assembly GCA_019974015.1). Taxonomy (NCBI): domain Eukaryota; kingdom Metazoa; phylum Arthropoda; class Arachnida; order Araneae; family Nephilidae; genus Nephila; species Nephila pilipes. The sequence goes on from BMAW01130941.1 coordinate 252,452, forward strand.
TGCTCGGTATTTCTGATAAACGAATTTAAAAAAAAAATTGGAACACGTGTAAATGTGAAAACAGAAATGGAAAAACAGACTGGAAAATGCTGTAGTGAAGCAGAATAATCCCGTGAACGCTAATGTAGTCGCCCAACTAAGTCCAATTTGAGGCCGAAAAACATCAAAAATTGTAACTAAAAAGGATATTTAACCACGATTGCTTCAGGGGTAGTGACTATTCTGTTGTTTTGTAAGTATAATTTAATTTTAAATATGGGAATGTAAAAAATGTTTGAGTTTTCATTATTAGATTTTTGAAATTTTCAATAGAAATAGAAAAGTAGAAGGTTGTAAAGAAAATTTCCATTTTATCGATTCTTAGAGATCGTTGGGGAGGACATACACTGCTCGTAAGATTTTTCCGTTCGCAAGTTAACATTACCGGCATGGAAAGGAAGTTGCTTCAATGGGCTGAAACTCGCTGAACAGGATTAAATTTTCAGAATGAAACCAATTGCCGAATTCGTGATGAAGAAACGGGTGAAAAAAACTATCTTCAAGAAATTGCAAATGACCCGACTTTATCAAAACAAAAAGAAAACTAAGATTAATTTAACGAGAAAGCTTCAGTTGGAATAATGAGAGAGGAGCGTCAAATATGTGCGTGGATCTTCAACTCTGCTTACTGATAGGTAAATTCCTGAGAAGGGTAACATAGACGAATCAATACAAACTGAAGCACTTGAGATTTCGTTACAAACAAATGGAAAAATATCTGTTCTCGACAAAATCTCTTGAGAAAAATGGAGTGAAATATTTTCTCAGTTAAAAAAAAATCTAGTAAATGTAATCCATATACTGAGTGATGAAATCTAGTGAGTAATGGTGGAGTTTGATGGCGCAAGAGCCAGACGGTGGCCATGCTTCGTAAACAAGGTGTAACTCTGATCTAGACGTTTAAATGAATGATTGACATTCGATTGAAGCCATTTGTGGTCATGTGTGAAACAAGGTAAGTGAATGAGCGTAAAACTAGTAAAGTGTAAAAATGTGATCTTGACATGCAAATTGAAAAAAAGAAATATTGGTTGACAAAATGAAGAGTCGAAAATAGAAAAGGGTTGCTAGGATAATTCGGGGCATGACACCTGAGTTTATTAAAGACAGTAAACCCATAGGAAAGAAAGATATGTAGAGTGCTTTAAGTGAGTAATGCCCGCCCCTATTTAAAGAAGACAAGCCCCTGAGGCCCCTAACTTAAAGAATCGTGTCCCTGGGAATAATATCAGGGAACTTATCATCCATTGGGTCAAGATTATATCAGAGAACTGGTTCTAAACTGGATACCCATTTTAGTCGCCTTTTACAACAGGCAGGAGCTACAGCGGGATAATTCATTCACACCGGGTCATCACTGGGTGTATTTAAATCTACTGTACAATATATGGTTAAGAATGACTAAAGCAGAACAAGAAGAAAACAAGATTAAGCTAACGTGAAAGCTTCAGCTCGAATAAGAAGAGCGAGGTGTCAAATACGAGCGTGAATCTTCAACATCGGTTACTAATCGGTAAAATCCCTGAGAAGCTCAGCATAGACTTGTCATTTCGCTCTATTGAATACGAATTGAAGCCCTTAAGATTTCGTTCCAAACAAGTGGAAAACTATATTTGCCTTCGACCAAATTTCATGAAGAAAAGGGAGTGTATCTTGGAAGGAATCGGATAAAAAACAACCAGAAACTGAAAGATGTGTGGTATTTACTGATGAAAAGCAATTTTCTAAAGATGGACTGATTAATAAGACGTCCTGTGCATAGAGGAAAAGAGTAAATCGAATTGGTTTCATTGATTAACTTTACACTAGAAGCAACACGAGGGCTATTGGCGATGTACCTAGTCATTCTGATTATCGGTCAAGTGGCGAGGACAACACTTGAGCTGACACCTCCCTCTTCAGATCCCTGTCGGAAAAGGCTAAAATCATAATAGAAGTATTCTTGTATAGATAAGAATAATATATAACGGAAATACGAGTATATTAGTACATAGGCTTACAAGTTCTATTACATCTGAGGTGTCTGGCAATTTTTTGTCGGATAGAACCTTTGACATTGGCTGAGGAATTCTTCGGATACAGGCTGAATTGTTCTTCAACAAGATGATTCCTCGGTCCGCACTTCCAGTAGAATCAAAACTATCTTTGAGGATAATATTGTGGTCGGTTTATCCAAGCCATCTATCACTTCTGACGTGACTGTCATTGAAAACTTATGGAAGATGCCATCATTTGGGAAAACGGATTGTTTGATCAGAGAGGACAACTGTTGCAAAAGGTACAAAAAGTTGCAAAACGAATCGAAACTAATGGTAAGAACAAATTTCAAAATTCATGAATTTGAGGTTTCTACAAGTGGATAAAAAATAAAGTAATAAAAATAAAATATTGAATGTAATTGATAATTGTTATTAAAAGCAAATATGTACGCATTAAAACTTTTTCCGTACGAAAAGATTTTACATTTTTTTCTTGACGAATTTCAAAATCCGGTAACAGACTTATTGTTTAAATATTTCCTGTATTTTATCATATCACTGGGTTTGTAATATTTCTGTCATTGTTGAATATGTTATAAATGCTACTCTGCTAATATACCTTTATTTAAAAATTTTAGGTGTACGATAAACAAGCAATGTAATTTCTAACATACCAAGGTATGTTGGTCACCATTTTAAGCATTTTATTTTCAATGATTTTTTTTCTGAGTTGTGTTTCTTTTTCCTACTCAGTGGCAGGATAAGTAATGACTGAGTGGAACTTGTTAATAAAGGATTACTCTGCTCTTTTGTGTAAAAGAAAACCTTCTAACTACAACCTATGAGAAATACAACGGTTAATTTTTCTCCGCAATTTGTCAGTGAGATAATTTGTTATCTTGATTGAGCTCCAACGGAACAAATTCCTTCATTAACTGCTTAAACAATCAGAACACTGGCTTTCGGTCCTTTCTAATCAGCGAGCTGATTAAATTACTCATTATTACCAGAGTACAAACTCTATGAAGCTCTGAACTCTAATTATTTTTCTATGAAACTTTTAAATTTTTTAATGTACTCTATTGTTATACTAAATTTAATTGTAATAATCACAATAAGGAAGTAAATGCTATAAAAACACATTATTCCCAAAATGAAATGTTTTCGATTTGAAATACAGTGGTACCTCGACATACGAGTTTAATTCGTTCCGCAACCTTGCTCGTATCTTGAATTACTCGTATCTCGAAGCAAATTTCCCCATACAAAACAATTGAACTACCATTAATCCGTTCCAACCCCCAAAATGTCACCCCAGTTATTTTTGTTACGTGGTTTTGAATAATAAAAACGTATTTATAAATGACAAATATTTATTGTACAAAAACAAAAAAGAGAATGTAAAGAAATAAATTAGATATCCTCACTGGTCTTTGTCTTTTTCGCTACATTTTTCTCTCTTTCACCTGTAGGCCGTTTAGAAAAAAACATGTCCAAGGAGGTTTGTTTCTTCCTCCCTCTCAGAATGTTCCAGAAATGAGTTAGGCAAGTGTCATTAAAAAGATCAGATGCACGACCTGTTGCAACTTTTTCTGGGTGTTTCTTTTCCACGAACTGTGAAACTCTCTCCCACATTCCTAAGATCTCCTTTATCTCACTTGTAGAAATAACCTTCTCCTCTGACTCCTCGAAACCAATTTTTTGCATAACCTCCGTATGCTGTTGTGACTGTAACTCTTGTATCTCCTCAGTTCCTGGGTGTGCTCCTCGACGAGCTCGTTCACGTCTCTCTCTTCCACCTCTAGACCCATGGATTTCCCCAGACACAATCTCCTCCTCTACTGACATACCGGGTTCCAATTCTTCGTAGATCCTTTCAGCTACAGCTTCAGGCCACAGCTTTTTCCATGCAGAGGTCAAGGTCCTCGTTGTAACACCCAGCCAGGCCTGATCGATAATTTTTCTATAATTTCACGTTTTAATTCAATACTCATCATCTTTTTCTTAGCACTTGACTTTTCACAAACTTTCTTCCGATCCATGGTTATTAAAATAAATGAACTACAACTGTAAATGTAAATGTAAACGCAACACAAAACGCGAACACAACTACACAACTTATCACAGCGGAAGCACGCTGCTAACTGATTCACTGAACGTGATGGGCGCGACCGCGTGCTACTACCGGCCGACCTGCTAAACCGAACTCGTATCTCGGAATTTCGCTCGTAACTCAAATCAAAAAAATCACTCGCTCGCCGGCTCGTATCTCGAAAAACTCGTATGTTGGGGCACTCGTATGTCGAGGTACCACTGTATGGGGGGAAACTGAATGATTACAACAGAAATTAGTTCTGGATATGTATATTTATAATACTCAACCCTTGAAGAAGGGCTTATACTCTGTGGAAAGTGAGTAGGAAAATAAAGGGAGAATCATGAGTGGGAGTTCGAATTAGAAAAATCGGCATCGATATAATTACTCTTTCGACCCTGTCGTCGTTGCTCCATACGTGTCGAGTTCTACTCTCATTCTATTCCCATGTTTGTTTCAAACGATCATGGCAAATCAATCAAATAATTCTATCGCTTCCGTGACTGACATGGAAACGAATCAAAGTGAATCGCTGTACGTGAAATACCACGAGCAGTGTAACCTAGATGAATTGGTTAGATGGATGAATAAGGCCGTTACTGCTAATGACTGTTTCTCAATAGTCAACGCTTTTGAAAGAAACCTTTGTGTATAGCTCTAGTTTTCTTTCCAGAAATTCGGAAGAGCAATAGAGCACATAAATAATAAGCAAAAAATTCTTGAAGAAGTGAGAACCAAATTTGCACGAACAAGAGAAACCGAGCTGAAAATAAAAGCTGAGAAATTCTAGGAGAGATTGAATTCTTGGGGAAATTCAAATTACAAGGAAAACGAATTCATAACAGTGAAGACGAAATAAAAGTTTCCTGCCCAAACACCCAGTCCTCAGCCAAGAAGATCCGAACCGAGGAAATGTCATACCAGAATAGATTCAGCCAGCTAACTATCCTAGAGCCCACTGTCGCCTTGGATACTGGCACCCAACTAACCAGTTGCCGTGTCGAGTCCCGATTGTTCCCCCCACCCAGCAGCCACCACTTCTCAGACAAAAAGGAACGTTAACTCCCCCGATCACGATAGACAAGGTGCCGAACTCGGCTGCATTGAAGACAAGAATTACAAGGATTCGGGCAGTTAAAATTAACTGCCAAACCTACAGGATAGAATTGCAACATATTCCTACAAACACCCTACACATATCACATTATCAGAATACATATATAACAAATATATATCCGAAAATAGCCTCCAAGGTCCCATGTATGTGTTTCTCGAAGGCAAAAAGAAGCGGACAGTTATCAAAAGTATGCTCATTGATATGTCATCTGCGTAAATCATAGATGAACTCTCCCAACACAGTATCACCGAGGAAGATTGCCGAGTAATGATAATGGTCAATAAGAAATTAGGACTATTAATGTCCCTGGGCACTCTTCAAAAAACTGAAGAAAACAAAAAAATCTATAACATTACAGAGCTGAACAGCGTGGAGGTCAAAATGGAAGTTTTTATTAAAAAATACAGACCATCGCAAAGCTAAAGATACCAAGGCTTTTTCCACTCATCAACTTTCTGTACCTGAGCATCCAAGTTCGTAAAGTGCGCAAGAGATCACCTCACCCAGATGTGAACCAAAAGTATTGGCGCGCACCTGCTGCTTACGCAATGGAGAGCACTCGATAAGCTTCTTATAGTGCCCGAAGAACCGGCAAACCACGCACTTAAGCCCAAGCCACCTACAAACCAACCTAGGAACAGTTGAGTACAGTGGGTGCTAACCTCCCTATCACCCCACAGCTTTCAACCCCGTAAATTCCGGAACTCGCTCCTAGCAACTTTCCACGCATTCCTATCAGGGCCCAAGCCCTCCCAACACCTACAAAAAAACAAAATATAGATTTTCCTCTCCCCTTCATATGGACCCAGATGTCCATGATTTGTTCTCAAGGCTGAAGAAATTCGTTTGCATCACAAAACCCATACAAACTAGAGGAACGCCTGGCCGCTCTCTTTGAACTCTTTGTGATGAAGCAAAATAATGTTCAATACAAATAAGAATCTTGTCTCGGAATGAGCTAATGAAATTCTATCCAGGGCAGGTGAATTTGAAGAATTCCTCAACAAATGGAACCCTTATCTAATATCCCTGCAAGAAACTCGCTTCAAGCCTACAGACTCTTACAACATTCCCAAATACATCAAATATAGAATGGACCGGACCTTTTATGCCGTAGGCGGAACTGCCATCCTCGTCAAAATTAGACATCCACACCTTTCCATTCACATCACTACAAGATTGATCACAGCCATCACCATAGAAAGAAGGAATTCACCCCCAATTACAAAAATTTCCACCTACAAGTCGCATTCCAAGCTCCTAGAACAGGCCTGTCCAATCCATCCAATTTTCTTTCAGAGCTTTGTTTCAACCGTCCATTTACTGACTGTATCACTCCAAATTAAGCCTTTTGTTTAGCTTTAAAATTCGAAATGTATTGGTTCTTGGACGTCCCACTTATGCACAGCGTTCTCTTATTCAGGCTCAATCTCGAGTTAGAGGGGACAAATAGTCCATGCTGAAAGTATGCTTTCCCCCTTGCGATGTATCTGAAAATATTCCATTTTTCATCACCAGTAATCATCCGGTCTAATATGGATTAATTCGTCTGAATGAGTGGCAACGGACACCGCACAAGAAACTGAAGTGATTATAAGAAGAAACACCAGGTGTGGGAGAAGTTACTTTTACTAACTAATATATATATATATGTAATGATTTAACTTTTAATTCAATAATTACCCTAAATAATATCTTAACTTTCTATTCTATCTCATTCCCTAATAC
>BMAW01130941.1:259436-288863 GCA_019974015.1 Nephila pilipes
ATATATATATATATATATTAGTTAGTAGTAAGTCTTAATTGAATTAGTACTTCATCCCACATGGGGATACAGCCAGTGGAATCTGGCCTTAGAACACATACCCTAGATGAGTTGGAAATAACGGTGGATTTATTGTGCATTTGTGATGATATTCAACTGTATGCCTGCCTTAATGGGATGTCTTTTTCTAAATATGGAAAACCTACCTCTACATAAAACTGTGAGTTCAAGAAAATGTTGATATTTACTAAAATTTTCATTTGTTGAAGAAACTACTATAAGAAAATTGATCAAATATTTGGAAATTATTGGATTCAGAATTTTTAGTTGATGTAAAATTTTTGTTTGATGCATATTTTTGATGAAGCTAAAGTTATTTGAAGATTACTTATTTGATGTTAAACTGATGTTGAATATTTATATCTATATTTTTGAACCAAACGCTTGCTACACATTTTAAATTCAAATAAATTGATACCTATTTGAATTTATATTTTCGTTTTCATGAACAACTAATTCATCAAAAGATAATTTGCTTTGATGCAAATATAATTTGAAAATAATTCTTTGAATAAGAATTTTAAGCTTTTATTTGAATTTATTCCTGATATAATAATTTGATGGATTAATTTTGTATTCTATTCTTGAATATTATTTGTTGGAATTTGTTTCATGAGTGTTTGAATGCATATTTAGAATATCTCAATTTATGAGTATCGAAGAGTTAACTATTTTTATATCAATTTTTGAATATTTGTGTGATAATTTTTTGAAACTATTTAACATTTAAACATCGGCGGTACATATGCTGTACCAAAAATTTATTTTTCCCTCGCTTCGGCTCCGGTACAACCGCTGTACCAAGCTATGCAGAGACAGTTCTTTCCCCCTTTTTTCCAGCACACCCTTTTACAACTTTCCCTATCTCTTTTTACGACTTTGCTTCTATTGTCCGTAATTGGGTGGGGATAATTTTCGCCAACGTTATCAGTTGTGAGCAAATTCCTTATCATTGGCGACCTTTAAGAACAACCGAATTCGAAAAAATACTCCATTAGACTCTATGATCGATAGAATTTTCTTTTCTCTTGTTTTTCTTCGAATTTTTAGAATGAATCTGAAATTTCTCGCAGAAATAGAGATTGAGAATTTGATAAAATACTTAGATGAAGAAACTTTTGTTGATAGACACCCAAAAAAATCTGATGGTGACTTAGCAAATTTACTATCAGAGAATGGGGGAAAGAAAAATTAACCACTTCCAAGCAAAAAATTCAGTCAGATTACCACAAGCACATGGGATATGTTGATTTAGGAGACCGCAGTGCATCCACCTACACTTTTTCTAGACGAATTAGGAAATTGACAAAAAATTATTCTTTAGCCTCATCGATATTGTTGTATTTCTGATATTTAAGTCGTGAAAAACTAAGTTAAAAACTCAGTTTAAAAGAATTTAGAATGAATTTAATAACATCTCTGATAGGAAAATTAAATCATAAAAATGCAGAGCCATTAGTAATAAAAAAAATGAAGACAATTGATATTAAATTTTCTCATTGGCCAATTGACGAAAAGAAAGGAAGAAAGTACAGATATCGGGCGAAAAAGAATATACAAAAAAGAACAACTATTATCTGTAAGACATGCAATTGGGCTCTTTGTATTGACCAGAACTGTTTCGAAGAATAACACACAATTCATTTAAAAATCTCTTAACACATAAACCAATAAAAAAACCAAAAGACTAGAATAAAAAAGATTAAAACTGATACATTTTTAATAAATAGAAAAGGAAAAAATAAACAAAAAAAGCTTTTAAAGAGCCAAAAATTTTAAAAAGTAGAATTAACTTCACATTTTTAAAACAGACATTTGAAAAGCATTGTTAAAAGAACTTTTCAATTTAAGATATAAGTTTCATTTAAAAACAAAAAAAAATAATTAAAAAAACAAATTAATACTTTTTTTTCTTTCTTTAAGATTAAAGTTTCATGGAAATATTTGATATAAAAAAGTATTACATATCATTTTCATTGGAATGCATGAATTAACTGAAGGTTTTGCCTTAATTTCACGTACTTAAGATTTACTCAGCAGCTTTGAAACGTGTACAATTAAATTAAAAATTATTTTTAAATCTCTCTTATGATAATATTTAATCACAAAAGGGCCCACGGTAGCTGACGAGTGAGGTCGCAAACTCGTAGCCGGGATTGAGTTGTGAGTTCGAATCCTGTTCAATTGAAAACCGGCTATTAAGCCTGTCTAGGATCTAAGTCCTGATATTGGTGTGGTGTGGAAGTTTGGTGATTGGATGCTGTCCTCATTGTTTGACCGTCGTTCAAATTTATGAAGTCTTCACCAGTAACCTTCCTATTGTTTCAAAATGTGATGTTGTTAAAATGTCAAATCAAAATATTTGGAGTACATGGATTTTTTTTGTGCATTAAGGGGTGTCGGAACGTCAAATTTTTCAAAAAATCATGATTTGAGATTTTTTTTATTTCCAAATTGTATAGCTTTTCACCTTTCTAAAGATACCTTATTTTTATCTCTACGATAATTAGAAGCTTCAAAAACTTAGTTTTAAATAAGCATTGAAACGGGGCCACGCCCATTTAAAGGGCCAAAAAATGTAAACAACGCACTTCATTTTTGGACGATAATACTATGTGCTACTCTAAATGAATTTTTTAAAACTTTCGTTATAAATGAGCCTTTCTTTTATTTGCATTTGCTCTTAAGAAGTTTCACTGTATCTGTGACTGATAGATATTTGTTTATACTTGCATAAGCACGTTTTAGTTCGACTACTACGAGCTTGTTCATTTTAGTTAGTGTTTGTTTCAAAACATATAACTGAATTATTGCAAATATTTGTTGTTCTTTTTAGTTAGTGTTTGTATCAAAACACATAGCTAAATTATTTTAAATTGTTGTTTTCAAGCGATTTTATCATGCCTAGATCAAAGACAAGAATTTTTAAAAAAAGGAAAGGACATTTTAACAAAGGCAGATGTGAAAGTAATGACTCTTCTATAGGAAATAGTGATGTAGCAAAACATTCCAAGGAAGAAATAAATGTATCTTCCAGTGAAAAGAAGGTCAAAAATATGGATACATCATATTCGAATGATACTTATTCTGGTTTTAGGAATGTCATTATGGATATCAATCTTTTAGCCTATGCACTTTTTGAATCTGTAAAATGTTTAAAGTGTGGTAAACAAGGAATTAGATTGTTACAACATGAAAAAAACTGTGGTGAAGCTGTTCAGTTTGATATAAAATGTCCTTCTTGTGATTATAAATATACTTTTTATAATTCTAAGCAGTGTGACAATAATTTTGAAGTCAATAATAGGTTAGTTTATGCCATGCGATGCATAGGGAAAGGGGCTGAATCTGCAGTAATGTTTTGCGGTATTATGAATCTTCCAACACCACCTAAAAATTTACAAAATTTAATAATAATTTACTGCAAGCAGCTAGAGAAACTTGCGAAGAAAGTATGGCAGAAGCAGTTCATGAAGCTGTTGAAGAAAATGAAGGAGGAAGAGACATTGCTGTTGCGGTTGATGGTAGCTGGCAGAAACGAGGCTTTTCTTCGAAGAATGGTGTAGTGACAGTTACAAGTGTGGATACAGGTAAAGTAATTGATGTGGAAATATTATCCAAACATTGTATTTGTCCGAACAAAACTAAGCATCTTCAAAACTGTAAAAGAAATTTTGTTGGTTATAGTGGCAAAATGGAGGTGACAGGTGCTCTATCAATTTTTCGCCGTTCTGAATCGAAGTACAACGTTCGATACACAAGATACTTAGGTGATGGAGATTCGAAAGCATATGATTCCATTGTAGAGAACAATGTGTATGGGAACGAGTGTGCAGTGACAAAATTAGAATGTCTTGGACATGTAATGAAGAGAATGGGGACACGTCTTCGGCGCTTGAAAGCAAAGATGAGAGGTCAAAAGCTTTCAGACGGTAAACCTTTGTCTGGCAAAAACAGGCTGACAGAAGCAGAAATTGATCGTCTACAAACCTATTACGGTCTAGCCATTCGAAGAAATTTGTCCAGTGTAAAAGATATGCGACAAGCCGTGTGGGCAATATTTTTACACAAACTGTCGACTGATGAAAAACCTCAGCATGGATTTTGCCCATCAGATGCCGATACATGGTGCAAGTTTAGAAAGGCAGAGTTGCTTGGGGAAACCTATCATCATAAAAACAGTTTACCTGTTGCTGTTGTGGAGGCTATGCGACCCATTTTTAGGGATTTATCCAATCCAGAACTATTGAAAAAGTGTTTGCATGGCTGTACCCAAAACCCAAATGAAAGTGTAAATAATGTTATATGGTCTCGTGTACCAAAGAAAACTTTTGTACATATAGAAGCCCTCTCTTTAGGTACGTATGATGCTGTATCTTCGTTCAATATAGGTAATGTATCAAAACTACAAATTTTGAGAAAATTGAACATTGAGCCTGGTGACTATACAATACAGGCAATGAAACGTCTCGACAAAGAGAGGCTGTTAAAAGCTCGATATTCTTGTTTACAAAAAACAAAAGATGTTAGAAAGGAAAAAAGGCTCAAAAGGAAAAGAGAGGATGATAAAATAAAAAAAATGTGGATAATTTAGAGTATGGGGCAGGAATGTTTTGATAGGTAAGTACTTTTACGTTAAAACTCATTTATCTCAAAATGTGAATTTTTCATGTTCGATGTACCTTTTCTAAGAAACTACTGTTCATATATGTGTAATTTTTGTAGGACATGTTCATAATGCTTGCTAATATATACTGAAATGAGCTTTTTGTAAAAAATTGAAAAATGTATTTTTTGCAAATTTTTTTATATGAAAAAAGAGTGAAATTTGACAATGTTTGATATAATATTTTGTAAATTGATAAAAAATTAAAAATTAGCTAAAAGCTCATTTCAGTATTATAAGACAGATGTATTTTACTTGTGTAAAAAATTTCAAACTTGTATCTATAATAGATTTTGAGAAAAGGTACATCGAAAACAGCCAATTTAACATTATCGGTATAGGAGGTTCCGACTCCCCTTAAAAAGGGGTTGATTTAAAAATTAAAATGTTTAATAATAATGTTCAACATATTGTTCTTAAATTTTTCCTTCTTTTACATATTTCGTCGAATAATTTTGAAAACATGAGGCATTATTTTTTTTGCATGGGCGCAATATTGCAGTTAAATCGGTAAGTTGCAATAATAAGATCACAGATAAAGTCTGCACACTAAGCCATTCGATTACACACCTATATGCATATATATATAAGCACCGAATAAATTATTACGAGTTTATGATTGAACTATCGCATTCTCAAAGTGTATAGTCAAGAGTCATGAGATTACAGAAGCTATTAATTTAATATTGTTTTAACGTACTTGCTTTTAGAAAATATCTTTAGTAATATGGTATAGCTGTCGCTTTCTTTGTTATTTGTTTTGTTTGAAAATGTTAATTTACGCAATACACGACTCTAAGTTATGATAAATATACATTTGAAAGTTTGTATGTCACTTAATTAAAAATGGGAACCAGGAATTCAGAAAAAAATTATTATGATATGATATGGTGCCAAATATTAGGATCTTTCTTTCTCGTCAATGATTACTGACAAAAAAATCAGCAACCCTTACTATCTCCCCTTTGTAACTAGAAAACTAACCGTACCACACGTGATGAACTCGAGCTTCACAGTGGAGGAAAGAAAATTTTTTCTCAATCCTAAAAGCGCAGAGTTGAAAGAATATTTGGACATAGAATCAGCCGAGTTCTAAAGGTTAATAATGCAAAACATTGTTTAATCTTTGATACTGATAGTGATAGACAAAATCGCGCTAGAATGCGTAAATTACCAGGATTCGATGAAACATTTAATCTGGAAGAAATTAAGCAAAAAATCATGGAAGAAATTTTTCTTAAAGATTTAATTTCTGTATATAATTTTCTCCATTTAAAATGTTCTACTGACTTTGCAAACTGTGCCAATGCTATTCTTAAGAGTCTTAATGATATCTCTTCTAAAAGGTCAATTGTCTGATCTGAATGACCCCAATGATTCCTATGTGCTTGAAACTCAGTAGACAGAGTTGAAAAAACCGTCGATAACAAAACCTGATCCTCAATTTTCCACATCGAACTAGAAATGCACTTCCCATTCAAACTTTTTCCAAAAAAACGCATGTATGTCAACATTAAACTTGCAGGAATTCCCTCTGCTATCTGATCAACCCACGCTCTGCTATACTGGGTCACAGGCCAGCATATTAAATGAGAAAACTCATTGTAGAATTGGTTCTCCACAATTGTATTCCTCCCAAATTATGTTTTCAAGAATTGGCAGAGAGGCAGTAAAAAGCATTTGTTATTTTCATGATTCCATATAAATTCAAAATAATATGTTACCAGTTAAAATGTATGTATATAAAGTTAACATGATTCCTCTTGATGCTATTATTGAAATCTACTCTTTATAACAAACTTCATTTACATTTGATAAAGACGGAATTCATTTGTGCAATAGTAATGGTGATGAAACTTTTGTTAATTTTACTAATATTCCTGAATACGAACCTTTCCAATCTGATCTTTAAAGCATTTTGGACACTAAAATTCGTAAGAAAGTTCAAAATATTGTTACTTTCTACAAACTCCATAAGATTAAAGACACTGAAATTAAGATGACAATTTTATTACGCGATGAAATCCCCGTAGCCCAACTTTCCGAACGACTTTCTTATGCGTAAGAGAAAATTGCTAAAAATCAAATTCAAGACTGGTTAAATGATTGTATTATTAAACCTAGCTGTTCCGATTAAGATGCGCCGATTGTTTTATGTAAAAAGAAATACGGAGACCACAGATTTTGATAACCTCAAACTTAAAAAAGAAAAATGATCAAAGATAAGTTTCCCTTACCACTAATTGAAGAAGCTTTAGATAAATTTGAAAATTCTCGAGTTTCCTATTCACTTGACCTCAAAAATTGATTTTTTTTAAATACTTCTGAACCCCAACAGTACAAAATATGCCTTTTTTCTAACCCATGAAGGACATTACGAATTTTTGCGTGTTCCGTTTGGTTTAACAAACAGTCCCAGGGTTGTTCAACGATTCGTTTGCACGATTTCAGAGTTCTCACTCGCGATAACGTTCTTATTGTTTACATGGAGGGTCTTTTCATACCATCAAATAACGGAATGAAAGGCGTACAAAAATTATGCATAGTTCTCCAAACAGATGCAGATTAAGAAGTTGTATTGAACTCCAAAATATTTCATGTTTTACAACGAAAGCTAGAATTTCTGGGATATATCATCGAAAACGAAACAGTTAAGCCTTCACTTTCCAAAACATAAGCAGTTCAAAAATTTCCACAACCTAAAACCTCTAAACGAATCCAAAGCTTTTTTGGGTTAATAGATTATTTCACAAAATTTATTCCTATTTATGTTTTGATTAATAGACCATTAAGTGACCTTTTTTAAGAAAATATCAAATTTAATTTTGGTCCTGCACAAGCAGCAGCTTTCCAAGAACTCAAAAAAATTCTTTTCAATTCTTCACGTTTTGCAACAAGGATACCCATTGGAATTGCATACTAACGCAACCTCTTTACGTTATGGCACTGTGCGTTTACAAAAATCAGATGGACAATTTCACCTCCTTCATTATTTTAGTTGCAAAACTACAGTTCAACAAGAAAAATATCATAGTTATGAGCTTGAAGTTCTTGCCCTCATTGAGGCACTTAAGAAATTTCGAAACTACTTATTAGGTACTGTTAACGCCCCGCCTTTCTTTTGATGATGTCATCGATAGGTGGCGTGCCTATTCCTTTATATAGTGCATGTTTTGTAAATAAAATTCAGTGTTTTACAGTCTACTTGCCTGTGTTGTGAGTTTCTGTGTCTAGTGCGTGCGTAAATATTTGGTCCGACCGATCGGAGAGAAAGGTCGGTGACCTGTGGATTTAAGTGTGCTGAATTCGACTATGAAAGATTTGAGGTAATGTGAATTGCGTTTGAGAGTGTGGGCGGATTCATGTTTGTTAATTATTCGTATTGTGTTGTCGCAGGTTTTACTTGTCATTAATTGGTTTATGTGTAGAGTTTTAGTGTGAATTTGTTGTTATTAATATTGCAGTGTATTGTGTTGTCTGCCTTTGAATTATTCCGTGTTTAAGGGTTGCGTTTGTCAGTGTTTTTGGTTTACTTGGGTTCGAAATTTGAATGTGAAGTTGGGTTTTCTGTTTAGCTGTTTTGTGTAGTTTAATTTTTGTGAATAGTAATGGCTTTTAAATTAAACTATAAGAAGACTGAGCTCATAAGGTTGGCGGAGGAAATGGGTTTGGAGATTCCTGCTGAGGCTAAGGTGATTCAACTGAAAAACCTAATTGAATCAAGTGATTTGTATAGGGACATATAGACTTTGTACGTGAACTCATGTCAAATATTCAAGAAGAAAAGAGGGATGAAATAGAATTGCAGAAATTAAAATTATCCCAATTTGAAAAAGAGCTAGAGATTATAAATGCAAAGAAGGGTTTAGCCGATATATCCCAAGTTTCTGAAACAAAAGAATCGAGTTCTCTAACCGATAACTTAGAATGTCTAATTCGAAGTGTGAAAGTTTTGACAATTCCTGTCCCCATTAAATCGGAATCGTATAACTTGTTTTTTCATTCTTTGGAAAAGGCATTCGAAAATAAATCTGTACCTAATGAATTAAAAGCAGAGATTCTGTTAAATATTCTAAGAGAAAAAGTAAATAACTTGCTTACTTATGTTGATCAGGAGGACTTGAGCGATTATAAAAAATAAAAGAATTAGTATTAAGGGAATTTCAGCCCGCACCACAAGAGTGTCTTAATGATTTTAAAAGAGCTCAAAAACAACCATCGGAAAATTATGTTCATTTTACTTCTCGTTTGTGTGCTTCCTTCGACTATTACTGTCAATTGCGCAAAGTAACAGATTTTAAATCTCTGTATGATCTTATAGTTTCGGATAGACTTTTTGAGACTCTAGATCATTAATTAAAGACGCATATTGGAATTAAACAGGGTGAAGGCTTTTTCAAACCTAAGCAGCTTGGACGAGAGTGTGACATTTATTTATCATCTAGAGGTGGGAATTCGAATGAATTAGTGAATAGAAATGCCGTGGGTGAATCAAAACGAGTGGTAAGAAATAAATGGCAAAGAACTCCAAATTGGAAAACAAATACAAATGTATCCAAGGTCTTCTTGCCTGAAACTAAAAATACAACTTGTGTTCTTTGTCAGCGATTATCACACTCCCTTTCTAAATGTCCACAATTTAGGCGACTTTCAGTCTGGGAAAGAGCGGAGGTGATTAAGCGAAATAGTCTTTGTTTTCGTTGTTTTATGCCTCATAAATTGAGTGAATGACGGTCAGTTAAAAATTGTTTTTGCTCGAAGTCTCATCATAGTTTGATTCACTTCCCGCGTGAAGACTCTAGCATTCACCCGGCTCAGTTGAAATTCAATGCACCTGTTTTTATTCCAAAACAGAGCGAGGAAACTCCGGAAGCGGTTTCGCAATCCCAATTGGTAGCGACTAGCCTTGTGAAGGGAAAGGCAAAAAAATGTTCTTTTAAGCACTATTCGTGCATTTGTTAAAAACAAATTCTCGCAATGGGTTGAGGTGAGATGTCTTCTTGATAGTGGTTCTCAATCTTGTTTGTGTACTAGATCGTGCGCAGAGAGGTTGCATCTTAATTTGGAGAAAATAAATACCGTGGTTTCATGCATTAATGATGCTAGTATGGTGGTGAAGAATTGTGTAAGGACTTCTGTAGCAAACAGAGATAAAAGCTATGAGAAGGAGTTATTGATGCTGGTGGTCAATAAAATTGCCGATCTTATTCCAAATAAAGTGGTCAGTGTGGATGTTAATATTTCGGAGCATGTGTCTTTAGCTGATCCTGGGTTCAGTGTTCCTGACAAAATCAATATATTGATTGGAGCGGAGTTCTTTAATGAGCTGTTGAAACCGGGAAAGATAAATGTTGAAAACTCGCAATTGCTGTTGCAAAATACTGTCTTTGGTTACATTGTTAGTGGGATTGTAGATCAGGTGGTGGAGGATCGTGTTCATTGTGGGTTGGTTCTCGACGATGACTTAAACAAAACCTTGAAACAATTTTGGGAAATCGAAAGCGTTGAAGTAGAGTGTAAGGAAAACACGGAGGCTTCTTTATGTGAGGAACATTTTGCGAATACCCATAAGAGAAATAGAGATGGTAGATATGTGATTCAAAGATTGACAGAAAAGTGTAATTGGATTCACGTACCATCGAATCTAAATCCTGCTGATCTTATTTCGCGTGGACTACGTCCTAACGATCTTCCAGAATCAGAATTGTGGTGGAGAGGCCCACCGTTTCTTGAACAGGGTAAGTTATTCAGTGTACAGCCAAGCTCTGGTCTGCTGAACGAATTTGAGTGCTCCAGTGAATTCAAGGCAGTGAAATCTGAAGTTTCTGTATATAGCGTGAATGTGTTCGCAAATTGTAAGCAGTCCTTTTTATCTGATATCTTGTGTATGAGTAATAATTATGTAAAAATTCTTCGCATTTTTAGCTATGTGTTAAGATTTCTAAATAATTTGAAACAATCTGTGACACTGTCTGGTTCTCTAAGTGCCTCAGAATTGGACCTGGCTGAAACTAAATTGATCCGAATGGATCAAAGAGAGATTTTTTCAGCTGAGATTCGAAACCTCCATGACCATAAGATTATCTTACCAAATAGTAAAATCAAAAATTTAAATCCTTTCCTAGACAGGGATGGTATATTGAGAGTAGGGGACGCCTCGGAAATTCAGATTTTCTTTATGTTGCCAAATATCCAGCAATCTTGCCCAGTAATCATAAATTGACGAATATAATTATTATGCATTTCCATAAGAAAAATCTTCATCTTGGGTGCATCCTCCCTTCTACACCTGTGTAAGACGGAAGTACTGGCCCCTACATGGTAGGTCCTTGTGTAGGAAAATAATGCACGAGTGTGTCGTTTGTTTCAGAGCCAAACCAATAGCTACAACCCAATTAATGGGTAATTTACCCCGAGACAGAGTAGTTCCAGATTATCCCTTTAATTGCTCCGGTGTAGATTTTTGTGGCCCATTTATGATTAGATATCGCAATCAGAGAAAAGGCGTATTGCATAAAATGTATATTTACATATTTGTATGTTTTGTCTCTAAATCAATTCATATTGAAATTGTAACAGATCTCACATCTGATACTTTTATTGCGACGTTAAAGCGATTCTTTAGCCGTAGAGGCAAATGTGCAAAGTTGTATTCCGTTAACGGCTCAACCTTTGTGGGAGCAAATCGAGAAATTAAGAGACTTCTAACACTGGTTAAAACGCTTGATGAGAATCTTGCTGGTTTCTTATCGAGTGAGGGAATTGACTGGAAATTCATTCCTCCAAGAGCACCTTCCTTTGGTGGTTTGTGGGAGGCTGCCGTAAAATCGGTTAAATACCACCTTAAGAGAGTAGTGGGAAAATCTAACTTAACCTATGAGGAATTCTTGACCGTGTGCATCCAAATAGATGAAATCTTGAATTCTAGACCTTTATGTCCCTTATCAACCAATATTGATGACTTAAATGCTTTAACACCTGCGCACTTTTTAATAGGTAGACCTATTAATTCAATCAGTGAGCCTAACTTAGTTGATCTAAATGAGAATATCCTAAAAAGATGGCAACGAGTTACGAGATTTGTGCAACTTATTTGGAGTAAATGGCATCGAAGTTATTTGAACGAACTCAACAACGCAATAGGTGGCAATTTCTAAAAGAAAACGTTAGGATAGGAGATATGGTAGTTCTCATTGAGGATAATATGCCTCCATTTAAATGGCCATTGGGTAGGATTTTAGAGCTTTATAAAGGTGATGATAATTTAGTTCGAGTTGTGAAAGTGAGGACTGAAAAAGGAGAATATAAGCGAGCTATTTCTCGAGAGTGTTTACTACCTGTGCCAACTTAGCATTGTATATTTCATGAATTTCTGTGATTTTATATTAGTAAAGATTTTAGTGAATGTATAGTTTTATTCTGTGTGTAAATTGATATTACTGCATTTTAATTTATAGTTCGTTTATATGTATTGTGAAATTTGTTGCATGTAACCATGGCAACAGGGGGGAGAATGTTAACGCCCCGCCTTTCTTTTGATGATGTCATCGATAGGTGGCGTACCTGTTCCTTTATATAGTGCATGTTTTGTAAATAAAATTCAGTGTTTTACAGTCTACTTACCTGTGTTGTGAGTTTCTGTGTCTAGTGCGTGCGTAAATAGGTACTAAATTTAAATTTTCATCAGATTGTGAGGCTTTCCAAAAAAGAATGGACAAAAAAAGAGCTACCAACTTAAATCACTCGATAGGCATTGATGTTAAAAGACTTTGATTACGAAGTTTGTCATAGGCTCAGAAGACACATGGAACACGTTGACGTTAAAGTCACAAGATCAGAATGAATTCATACCTAAACTAAAAAATAAATGAGATTGAATCTACACCTTCCGATGAATTTTTCCTAAAAAACGGAATTCTCTAAACTCCATAAGGATAAAGAACTTCTAGTAGTCCTAAAAAATAATGCAGAAAGAGGTAGTATTTAATGCTCATTCACAAGGTCATTTTGCTCCACAAAAAATGAAATCAATTGTTCCTAGTGAATTTTACATACCTCAACTTAAGAAATTAGTAAAAGAAACCATTTCAAATTGTATCCCCTGCATCTTATTATCACGGAAATCTGGTAAACAAGAAGGACTCCTTCATTCAATTACAAAAAGTGATGCACTTCTTGAATGTTACCATTTCGACTTTTTAGGATCTTTACCTTCCACAAAAAAAAAAAAAAAAAAAAAAATATCACAGTATTTTTTTTACAGTAGTTGATGCTTTTTTCCAAATTTCTACATCTTCAACATACGCTTTGGGAAAATTATCCCTACAACAAACTATACTTGAGAATCCTTCAAAAATCATCACAGACAAAGGTAGTGCTTTCGAATCCGAGGATTTGAAAGTTATTGCCAAGAAGAGTCGATTGAACACATTTCTATAACAATGGATGTGCCGTGTGGTAATGATCAGGTTGAGCGCATTCATGGAACAATTATCCCAGTTCTAACTAAGCTAAGTATCGATGAGTCTGATAAATGATGAAAATATCGTCTGACAAAAAAAAAACGAAAATCACAAATGACTAAGTACGCCCCGCTATTGCAACGAATTCTAAATATCACCACCACACGCATCACAGAGTTTACGCCTTTCGAACTTTTAGGTGGTGTCAAAAGGAAACAACAAGAGGATCTGCAGATTAAACAACTTCTTTGACGATGAACACCAAAAAATATTTATAGATGAAAAAGACACGTTACGTATTAACGTGAAACAGAGCATCCTCCGTTTACAAGAAGGAAATATATGACATAACAAACGTCGTAAACCAGCCTATAAATACAAGTTCAGCGACCTAGTGACAATACAACGCTCCCAATAGAGAACCAGTTTGAAACTCCCACCTAAGTTCTTCGAACCCTATGAGATCATGAAAATTCTTCTCAATGATCGTTATGAAATACGGAAGTTGGGACTTCTTTAAGGTCCAAACATAATATCAAACGCTGCTGATAAAATGAAACAATGGCGCATCAGCGAAATCGTGAACATTTTTGTTGTTGATGTAGGTTTTGTCTTTTACTTTTGTCTTTTTTCCTTTTTCTGTTCGTCTTTTGTTATATATATATATGTACGGTGGGCATATTAAATAACGAAACTGACACCACTACAGAAGAAGTACGTGTGCGTCGGGCGCCAGCTGTTCAGCATGAAGTTTCTCTAGCTTCTGTAAACAAATCCGTATAGCCGTAGCCTTTGTTCACATTAGAGTTTTCTTTTTTTTTTTGTTTCGTCGGGTAAGTGTTTGGATTCGTTTAAAAACGTCGCACAAGAAGCAGCACGTGGACTATTGACGACGGACCTTGTAAATTTGAAACTTGGTCAAGTGACGAGGACGACACCGAACTTACTACTTTCTCTTCTAACTTCCCCAACACAACAATGGGAGGACTTTGGACCTCAACAGATTCAACGTGCATCATCCCCTACCATACAGTGAGTTTGTAGTGGCATCAAGGCTCGAACCTACGACTCGACAAAACCCAAAAGTTACGAGTTCACTACTATGACCAATAGACTAACGCGGCCCAACGGATAAATGTTAAGTGTAACAATAGAGCAGAGAATAATAAAACTTTACATAAAACTAGGAGAAATGCTACTGAAACTTATAATTTATTGAAAGAAATGCATGGCAAATAATATTTATCGTGTGCACGGTTTTTTTTAGTTCTTTAAGAGCCTTCAAGATGGATGATAACACGTTGAGGAGGATTCACGCCCGGATCAACCTTCCACGTCAAAAACAGATGACAAATCGAATAAAGTGATAATCTAGTTCGATCTGACCGTCGATTAAGAATTCGTGCAATTGCTGAGACTCTAGGAATTGACAAAGTATCCGTATGGCAAATTTTACATAATAATTTTAACATGCAAAAAGTGTGTGCCAAAATGATGCCAAAAATTTTCACGTTTGAACAACAAGAAACTCGCAAAAATGTTTATATTGACACTTTAAATGCCATTAAAAATGACCCAAACTTATCGAAAAGGATAATGACGTGAGATGAATTGTGCGTTTTTTACTTTTGATCTAAAAATGAAGCGCCTATCCGTACAATGGAAAATCTAATCTTCACCGATAGCCAAAAAAACTTGAAAGAGCAAGTCAAAATTCAAAATAAGGATGATTGTTTTTTTTTTCTCGATATTCATGTGATAGTGTACCTTTGTTGGATTTCTGAGAGGATCAAACTATTAATTTAATAATATTACCTTCACTTTTTGGCTGAACACCGTGAAAGAATAAATTAAAAGACTATCCAATTGGTGGAAGGACAAGTTATTCCACATTGTCTTTCAATAGACTTCTAAGTCAAGTACAGCATCCCAGTGTTTGACCGATAAGGTCGATGCCTTATTTGCCGTATCTTGCGCATGTGACTTCTATGTGTAAATTAAAATGAAAAATACATTAAAAAAAACAAGATTTGAATCCATTGAATCTGTGGAAGAGAAAGCGTCACGTGTCCTGAAGAAGGTGAAGAAGACTTCCAGCACTGTTTCGAACAATGGAAGATTTGCGTGGTGCGTTGTAGGGAAAGAGAAGGGGTGTATATTGATGGCAGTAATAAGTAAATATATATGACATCAAAATAAAATGTTTTTTAGCATCAGTCTCCTTATTTAATTTCCACCTCGTAACCACATTCTGCATTTACGCAAAGGGTTTATATACAAATCACACACATAAGGAAGTTTACAAGCAATCTTTAAACTCTTATTTATAGCGGAAAAGATTATTCGTGAAAAGCTCCTTTTGGATCACTCACCCGAAAAACGTTGGAGATATCCCTTAGGTTGAATAAGTAGTGGAACTTGAGGGCTGTAGGGTGAAAGGCGGAACTCATGCGCTTGTGCAGGTGCATGGCGAGTCGCACTATTTGCTGCTGCACATTGATCTTGAATTCCTCCACCTCTTCTTGGGATTCACCAGGTGGGTGGATGCGCCGAAGGTGCTCCTTCAGCTGCAGCCCGAAGATGGTCTGCATCGAGTCCGTAGTCGTGGGAGGCACAGACAGCACGCAAAAGTTGCGCTAAAGAGAAAAATATAGCAGTACTCATCACCGAATTGTAACTTAAAAAATCAGGTAAATGTAATGAATGATTATACTGTACGCCATTGACACCTAAAGATGCGCACACGAACATGCCAATTTTATTCAATTACTTAAATGTGTAACTTATTTTAATCATAATTCAAATTATCAAAGTAACTAGCATTATGATTTCGTTATAAATATTACTAGCAGTCGATAAATTCAAATACAAAAGAAAAAAGAATAGAAAGACATAGATATTAAAAAAGTGACATTATTCTCTCATTTTAAGAATTTTCCTATCGAGAATTATTCAATAAAAAATTAATAATAAAATTTAGAGTTTTTAATGTTCATTATATTCAAAGTATGAACCGCATATAAAAGCATGCATGCTCTCACTCCGTTTTAAGTGGTTTAAAATATTCAAATTAGCTATTTTGACATAAGCGGGGAAGACCATAGGAAAAGTTTGAAGATAGCGAATTGCAAGCATTGCTGGATGAGAATGATGTTGAAGTGCAATAACAACTTTCCGATCAAGTAAGTGTGACACGAGAAGTCGTCTCTATACGTTTGAAAGTCATGGAATATTTCCATAAGATGGGTTTAGTTTAGTTTAGTTTAGTTTTTATTAACGTCGCACTAGAAGCAACACGAGGGCTATTGACGACGGACCTCGTAATTTTGAACCACGGTCAAGTGACGAGGACGACACCTGAGCTGGCACCCCCCCTCTCCTAACATCCACACCACGCCAACGGGAGGACTTTGGGCCCCGAACAGATTTAACGTGCATCAGCCCCGGCTACACGGCGGGTCTTTGGCGGCCAAGGATCGAACCCGCGACTGAACGAAAACCGCCAGCCGCTAGTCCACGACCTTGACCACTAGGCTACCGCGGCCCCCTCCATAAGATGGGAAACTGGAGTTCCACATAAAGTGAATGAAAGGCAGCAGAAAATCGAAAAGCTATTTTCGAAATGCTAGAAGGAAGGAAGGAAGTCATCTCTCCTTCGAATTGCGACTGACAATAAAAGTGAATACATTTCAAGAATTCTAAGTTTAAGAAATTTTGAGTAACTCCAGGCAAATCATCGACATCGACTGCAAGATCAAACTGTTAGAGACGGAAGAAAATGCTTTGTGTTTGGTAAAATCAGAAAAGTAATCGATTATGAGCTGCTAAAACTTGGTGAAATCATTAATTCTGAACTTTACCAACAACAAATAATCAATTTGAATCAGGCTTCGCTTGGAAAAATGCCAGAATAGCAGAATTACCAACACAGAGTGAATTTTCTTCATGATAATGCACCAACACACACACAGCGAAAGTGGTCAAGGAAACGAGCGACGCGTTCAATTTGGATATACTTTAGCATGCGACTTATTCACTAACTTGGCTCCATCTGACTTTCACTTATTCGCATCGATGGGACTCGCACTTGCTGAGCAGTGCTTCACATCTTACGAAAATGTACATAACAGTCTCGATGATTGGATTGCTTCAAAAGGAACAATTTTTTTTTGGCGTGGGATCCACAAATTGTAAGATACATGAGGGGAATATACAGATTACAATGGGCAATACTTTGAATGAATTGTATTTTTTCATTTTTATTAAAAAAAAAAATGCGTGTTTTAGGTACAAAAATTCCGGTTTCATATTCACATTACTAGTATTTCTAAATACCTCCAACGCGTCCCTTAATTCTGAACCATGTAACGAGTTTATTACAATATATTGATTTATTGCTTAATGACATCAAACTTGAAGCAATGCGACAGTTAGTATTGACAGACCACGTTATTTTGAACCTCGGTGAAGCGACGAAGACGCCTGAGCTGGTGTTCTTCTCCTCTCCAAACTACCACACCTCGTTAACAGGAAGGCTTGGAGACTCGATAGATTTATCGCGCATCTGCAACGCTACACGGCGGAATAATACGTATATATTATACCGCCTTTGGAATATATATATAGCCTTCCCGTAAAAGTGTTTTTGTAAAGAGGTAAGTGCAAGATTTCACTTACACAACCCCCTTAGATCGGAACCAGAATATGAGTGGAGCAGATCAGACTCCGAGGAGAATATCAGCGTGTAAGCGATCGAGTAGGGATCTTGAGTAGAAATCGCACAGTACTGAAATCAGGATAGCATTTAATAAACTATTGCTGTTATTAATCAAAGAAGGCCTGTCCCCTGTGTTAGAATTTAAGTCAACAGGTAAGTTAAGAAATTTTCTAAGAGACCGGTTATGATAAGAGTAAATTGCATAGATCCCCAAGGTAACACGACAGGATTTTAATGAACTGTTTTTTATTAATTAGAAATTCATTACTCTTTAGTAAAATAAAAAGAGTAATTATTGTTATAAAAATCAGAAGCGGCAGTAGAAGTTTATCAGTGAAAGTAAGAAAAGTGGTTTAGTGATAAGACAAGACATTCAAAATTAAGAAGTATATATACAACTTCTGACAATAAAGTTTGGTGAATGAAGTCAGAACGATCAATCTGGCAACATTGGCGAAACAAAACGCTGCATTTAAGTAGCGGCAGGTGTTGACCATCTGCCCCCACCGTTGTTCAGTTGATCGTCGTTTGAGTTCTGTTGAGTTGAGTTCTGTTCACTTTGTAAGACTTATTTTACAAAGTGCTTGTTCAGTGCGTTGGTTCTTAACTGAGAAAAGGAAAATGAATGAACTAAAGATTAATTTAAAGTTTTGTGTTAAACTTGGCAAGATACCGAAAGAAACTCATGCGATGCTGGTACGTGTTTATGAAGATCAAGCACTGTCCATGAAATGTATGTAAGAGAAGTTTATCGTTTTAGGGAAGGCCGAGAAAGTGTTTCTGATAATCCCCGTAGCGGAAGACCGGCGACTTCCGTCAGTGACGAAAACATTGAGAAAGTGAGGAAATTATTCACAAAAGATCGTCGATTAACTGTGCGCATGGTAGCTGATGAATTGCAGATTAACCGTGAATCCATGCGACATATCATTACCCAGAATTTACGGATGAGAAAAAATGTGTTGTCGTCTTGTGCCACATCACTTGACTAACGATCAGAAGCAGGCACATTTAGGGGATTCACAGGATTTTGTAGAAACGGCGGATGCGACACCAAATTTCTTGAACTTTATTGTCTTAGAGGATGAGTCTTGGTGTTTCAGGTACGACCCTGAAACGAAACGGCAAAGCATGGAATGTTGTTCTCCTGCATCATCTCGTCGGATAAAGGTCTGAGCAGAAAAATTCCGCATTAAAACGATGTTCATCACCTTTTTTGATAGTCAAGGCACTATCCACTAGGAATTTCTTCTGAGGAAACGACGATGAATGCTGCAAGGTCCATTGAAATTTTGACCCGTTTCATGAAACGTTTACGCAGCGTACGACCCTAGTATGCACAACAAGGTTCACGGTTTTTTGTTCACGACAATGCTTGCCCTCACTCAGCCAATATCGTCAAACAGTTCCCGGAAAAAAAAGGGATGGTGCAAACTGAACATCCACCATACTCGTCAGATCTCAATCCTCCAGACTTCTTCCTATTCCCACGACTCAAACTCGCTTTGAAAGGAAAGAGATTTGACGATATTCCTGACATCCAACGAAACGTGACGAGGCTTTTGAACTTCATCCCAAAAGAAGATTTCTTGCAAAGTTTCCAGGTTTTGTATAGCAAATCTCATCGGTGCATGGTTATAGGAGGTGACTATTTTGAAGGACAGTAAGGTAACTTTTGTTAATATTACAGGACTATTCACAGAACTTTATTGTCAGAGGTTGTATATGTTAAAAAGACATATTTTTGTATCTCTCTCTCTCTCTCTCTCTATATATATATATATATAAGTGCGTGTGGGTGTTTCGAGACACAATGTCTAAATTTAAAAGGATGATAGTAAATATTGTGAACCACTGAATGGTGCTGGAATGAAAAACTTGAAGTGCGAGTTTTCTTATGTATGTGTACGGGTTTGTATATGTGTGTGTGTGTGTCTATGCGTGTATCTATGTGTGTATGTATGAGTGCATGTGTATATATGCATGTGTGTATATGTAGTTATGTGCGTATGCATGTGTATGTATGAGCGTATGCATATGAGTGTATGCATGTATGTGCGTATGCATGTGTGTATGCATGTATGTGTGTATGCATATGTGTATGTGTGCATGCATATGTGTATGTATGTGTGTGTATAGAGTGCTAAATACAGAAAGGGGTACATGGCTCGTATTACATGTTGTCTAGTGTTTTCTGGATTCAATGAAGAACCGGATTTTTAAGAAATGACTTTTAATAAAATAATATATTTATAAAGTATTCACTAAGTTAAAAATAAGACTATTGAGCATATAACTATATTGAGCAGCTAAATGATACAACGTCTTTTCATGCTGGCAGCCCTCTTGCCTCTGCGAACTCTCGTGTGAGCCCTTTGAAATGAGGTCACAAGGTAGAGGTCAAGTTCGTGGTGCCCTCTAGTGTAGGAAGGCTTCACAAATTGTATAAATCCTACATATATAAACATATTTACATACATACATGATTTTCCAGCTAACTATCAAAGTATTAACTGCATTCTGAAATTTTTTGTGAAATCAATTACGCGTTAGATGGTACCACGAATCAGCGTCGTGAGAGCTCACGCAGCGTTCCCTATTCCTGAACAAATCTAAGAAACGTTTAGTTCTCGCTCTTCTGTTCTGCTCTTCTCCGCCTTCTCCCGATGTATCTGAACTCCGAACGACAGAACGCGTTTCAACGCCCATTGCGGATATGCGATAAAATTGGGTCGCCATCTACCTTTCTCAAGGGAACTAGTTAGTTAAATATGTTAACATATGCATAGCAGCTTTTGTAGATATTTTCCCTTCATCTCTTCTACTAATAAACGAAGTAAAACAATTTGAAACCTCATCACTAAGCCTTTAAACGCCGACACCGAACCCCCCCCCCCCCATAGATACCGAAGCACCAGGAGGTGTCTTTTCAAGACAGATACCTCCTACAAAATTTATGGGGCTCAGCCGGAATACCTACAAAATTTACAGATGTTAATGTGGACGTATGCCTCTATAACAAGAATAACCAGTTTCCAGCGACGACAGAACAAAGAAATATGTTGGCCTCGATCCGGATGTACATCCCACAACAGAAAAAATGTGTGCCTCATTCACTATTACAGTTTTTCTGCGACGACAAGTTTGTCTCTTCTACAAGCAAAATGGTCATCCAGAATCTACAACTAGTTTTCTGCTACGACAAGAAGGACATTATCATCAACATGTATCAAATGCTTTTTCGTGCTTGTGTGATCATCATTTCTTTTCCACTCAACCATTCCGAGAATACCGTCAGTGTGATCATCCAAATTGTACTTCAACTATGCTCTCGTCGACCCCTGACAGAGCATTAAGTGAAAAAAAAATCCAGCGTGTTTTATAGTGTTGAAAAATTGTGCTCAAAAACGGATAAATCTACGGATGCTGCGTCAACAAAATTCAGGTATTGTAAAAGACATTTATTTTTTTAAGACCTCCGTCAAATATAACTGAAGTGCTATGATTTCATGTTTTTAAATTATAAAAAGAAATCTGTGAAGCAAAAGTAAATTAATAAATTAAAAAGTAAATTAAACGTAAATTTTTAAAAAAAGTAAATTAAAACATTAAACGTATTATTTTCTAAATGCATTTATATATATATATATATATATATATATATATATATATATATATATATGGATGAATGGATGTAACAGAGGTGGAGGTGTCTAGAGGTATGATGAATAAAAGACTTTTATGTTTAAGGAGATTTAATGAAAAATCTATAGGTTGTTAAACCTGACTAGGCGCGCGCTGCTGGGAACAAAAGTAAGTGCGCTACTTCTCCCGCTTACATCCGGGGGTACAGAGAGTGGCGCTGGTGTCACCTAATCGTATACAACACTCGTCCATCCTGATGTGGTCGGTCCCCGACCAGGCTGGAAAATATGCAGGTGAAAATTATACAATTAACAATTGAAAAGAAAAGAAAACAAAAAAGATAAAACAAATTTTTAAAGTTCAAATTTTGTTGAGTATAAAGAAAAAAATAAAGTCATTAGTTCCGGAAAGAAAGTCTTAAGGAATTATCCCATGGTTTCATCAGATCAGCAGATGTGGATGTCAAATTCGGCCCCTCTTGTCTTCCTATTTTCTTTACATCGTACTTGTCGTTTGGACGAGCTTTCACGACTTCATATGGACCAGAATATTTTGGTCCACAATTTCACACCTATTCCAAACTGGGTTTTCTTGATTGCAATCTTGTCACCTTCTTTGTATTTTCTTGCTTCTTTGCGATGTTAATTGTAGTGTAGTCTACTTTGTTCCTGTAATTTCAGAATATTGGAATTGGCATCTTCTCTCATTTGTTGTTTATTCTGTAAAGATAATTGGAAATTTTCTTCCTCAAGAATGGCTTTGATTTTGATGTCATCTTTATTTTTCATTTTGATGCCTGTTAAAAGTTCAAATGGTGTATATTTGGTGGCTATGGATACAGTGCTGTTAATTATTCGTAGAACTGATGATACGTGTTTATACCATTTATTGGGATCTTCAAGTGAAGGCTTTGTTAGGACTGGTATTAACGTTGTATGGATTTTTTCTACCTGACCGTTCCCACGCGGTACACCTGTTGTGATTGAAATTAACTCGATATCTTCATCCTGACAAAATTTCTGAAATTCTGTAGAAGTGAATGCTGTTCCTTTGTCAGAAATTATTTGTCTGGGACTTCCAAATGTTACTTGTAGTAATTTTAATTTGTCTAAAGCATCGTGAGCTAAAGGAGATTTTACAGGATAAATCCATAGAAATTTGATGAAAGCGTCGATGACAGTAAAGAGATATTTGTAAATTTTGTTGGTACTTGGGAGTGGACCCAAAAAGTCAATATGGTAAGAATCAAATGATATATCGCCTTTTGGTATGGGATATAAAAATCCTTCTCGTTTGCCAAATTTTTTGGATGAAAGAATGCAAGGAATACAATTTGCAATAACATTTTCTACAGTCTTACACAGATTTGGGGAAAAGAATTATTGTTTGACTAAATTTTCAGTTTTGTTGAGGCCGGAAGTGTCCTTTAGAATGTTCAAATTGTACGATTTGTTTTTGCTTTTCAAGGGGAGCTACTAAAAGTTCTTGGTCGTAGACAATTTTGTACAGCACATCGTTTTTTAATGAATAATCAGAGGCTGAAGATGATTGTAACATTTGTCTGATGCTGGATGTAAGCTCATCATTAATTTGTACTTTTTTAATTTTTTGTGTTGTCTCGTTGTATTGTATGACCATGACTGGATAACGACTGAGCGCGTCAACATGTTGCATTTGTTTACCGGGCCTGTGAAGTATTTTGTAATCAAAGTCTTCTAAGAAGAGAGACCATCGTGCTATTCTAGGTGGCAAATCTTTCATTGACATAGTTTTTTTAAATGCTTGGCAATCTGTGATTATTTGAAATTTTGTGCCGACGAGGTAGTGTCGAAATTTTTTTAATGCTGTAACTATCGCTAAGACCGCTAGCTCGTAGATGAAGTATTACTCTTCTTGAGAAGAAGTTTTACGACTCATATAGTGTATAGGATGAAAATTCTGATTTGAGTCTATTTGTAGAAGTATAGCGCCAAACCCTTTCGCCATGACATCGCAGTGTATTTGTAATGGAGCTTTTGCTGATAAAGATACAATACAGGTTCCTGAGACAAAATTTGTTTCAAAGAGATAAAAGCTTGTTTTTGTGTTGGGCCAAAGGTGAATGGAACTTTGTCTCGTAAAAGATCGCTTAAAGGTCGTGCGATTGATGCACAGTCCTTAATAAATTTTCTAAAATAGCCTGTTAGTCCTAAAAATGATTGAAAATTCATGACTGCATTTGTTATAGATGTTGAAGGACGAATAGTACCTTCTTCAGTAATATGATTAAGAAAAGATAATTTCCGCTGAAGAAAATTACACTTTTTAAAGTTAAACTCTAAACGATAAGTAGCAGCAATATCAAATACATTTTGAGCTTTGCAATCCCTTCACATTCAGAATTTGTCGGAATTAAAATATCGTCCATGTATACAACAACAGTGTTGTCTTTTAAGAGATCTTTCAATACAATTTGAATGTATTTTTGAAATACAAAGGGAGAGTAACACAAGCCAAAAGGAACTCTATTAAATTGGTATTGTCCATTATGTGTTATGAAGCTGGTGTATTTACGACTATCAGGATCAGTTTTGATGTGAAAATAACTATTTTTTAAGTCCAGATTTGAAAAGAGTATCGCCCCATGCAGTTGGTCAAAAATGTCTTCAATGAGGGGTAGTGGAAATCTTTGTTTAATTGTTTTAGAATTAAGAGCACAAAAATCAACACAGATTCCTGTTGACTGATCTTTTTTCTTGACAAGAACTAAAGGTGCAACAAAATTAGATGAACTTGGAGAAATTATTCCATCAGACAGCCATTGGTCAATTTGGTTTTAATCGATAATTTTTTCCGCTTCACTTCATCTTATAGGACGTAAAGCGATAAGTGTGTCATCAGAAAGGATAATTTGCATTTGTAAGTTTATATCTTTAATTTTATTTGGTTTGTATGATTGGAGAAGGTTTACAACTTCGCGACGCGTATCAACATTCAAAATATACGATAAATCTATTTCAGGATAAAATACATTTAAATTCGATAAATAACAATCCTTATTTTGAAAAAGCAAAGAGATAGTTTCGTTTTTATTATTAACCGGTAAAGAATAACAATCGCTAATTTTCAGTTCAGAAAAAGATTTGTTTATGTTAGCCTCGCGCTGAAAATTAGTTATATAACGTGTTTGATCGGATATGGGCTGTGACGTCAGTTCATATTTCTTATTTTCTTTTTCATCGAATAATAATTTCTGTTTTGAATAGTTTAACGATTCATTTTTATTCAATGGGTTTTTTTTCGTTGCTCGCGTTGTCAATGTTTTGAAATTGAGTTGAGCCAATTGGCCTTGAACCGTTATCGGAATGATTTGGATAGTTGGCGGTGAAAAGAATGCATTTCTACTTCATTATATATACAGTTTTTAAAGCTCGACTTATTTTTGCTGACTGATTCTGAAGCAAATTATTTTGTCTATCGTTTTTATTTTTATGCGAAAGGAAGTTCTTTTTGGAATGAGAGGAAATAGGATTTTTTTCTGAAATCCGAGCATTTTCTTTTTCTGCTTAATTTAAATCATCAAAAATATTAGGCGGAACTATTAAATCACAATACAATTTATTACAGATAGCTGCAGTTACTATTATCGGAATTTCCCGAAAACTTGGAAGAGCTAATTTAATTTTAGTAAGTTGAGCTTGAATTTCATTTCCGAAAGCACAGGTTAATTGAACAGTTCCAAAAGATTTTGTTTCGAGTGGAATAAGGGAGGATTTCACACACACAATATTCGCTCCCGAATCGATTAAAGTTTTCACGATTTTATCGTTAACAAAAATATTTTCGTATTGCAATTCAAGTAAGGTTCATTAAACATTTTACCTTCGACTTTACAAACAGGACCGTGATTTGAATTAGGTCTACAATTGAAATGAGTTTCGTTTCTGTGAGAATCACCGCGCGGGTTATTTGCTGAAGCGTTTTCGTGAATAATTTGAGAAATTTTTATCACGCGAGTAGTTCCGATTAAAACCCTGAGACAGGTTGTATTTTTGTTTGCTATCATACGGCGGTTGACGGTATTGTGTGCTGTCGGAATACGACTTTCGCTTTGCTACGAAGTAAACATGGCATTCCTAGCCAATTCAGTAGACTTATGCCAAGATTCGTTTTGGCGTATCGCGATATGTTGTTGTGTTTCTCGATGGAGGGTGGAAAATAATTTGTCGGCTATCCTTAATTCACACAAAGTTTTAAAATCATTCGCATGACGAAAACTGTACGTACGATTCGTTTGGCAATCGTTGAGCCCTACGGAAATTAACTAAGCATTCTTGCGCGGTTGGTTGGAATTCTCGTAAAATAACGTGTTTAACTTTCTCGTAATCTTGGAGTTCGTTTTCGGGGATATAAAGCAAAATACTGTTAGCTTTTTCACCGTGAATATTAATTAAGATCTCTGATTTTAATTCCTGTGGAACATTTTTGGTTGCAAATGCACGTTCAAGTGAATGAAAAAATAAATTATAATTTTCAGGTTTACAAGGAAATGGCATACTAAGAGTCTTAACGGATTTAATTAGACTTTCTAGGAGATTAGTAGACGGTGTTTCAAATGTTGCAGTAGTATAGTTTGAATTCTTAGAATTTATAGCGGAGTTAATATTAGCGAGTTCAATTTCTTTTTCAAGTTGAATTAGTTTTTTGGCCGTTTTCTCGGCTTCTTTTTTTTCTAGTTCTGCTTTTCTTCGTTCATCGACGAGTAAATTAAGCATATCCTTAACGAATTCAGGTTCATTTTTGAAAGTGTCAGTTTGTTCGATTAGTGCTTTTAAACATACAAGTGTAGCATTTTCTGGGACAGTAACACCTAGTTCGTTCGCGGCAATCATAAGATCTTCTTTCTTAATATTACGATACATGCTGAATAAAAAAAGGTTTGATCCTACCTGATTTGAAGATATCGGAGTATATGTAGATTGCAGATAGGCTTCGCTTCGCTTTTAAAAGGCAATCCGTTTGCGATGTTCACCACTATTCACTTTTCACGACGATGATTGCAGATACGAAGCAGATGGAGTTTACATTCGATGCGATGAATAAGCGGGGAAATTGGCCTTTTTGTTTTACGGGAACATTTTTGGACGATGCCGAAGAGACTGTTTGGTTGAGTCTGAAGCTTTGGTTTGGCTTGGCAAAGGAGACGGTAGTATTGGTCTCGGAGCGGAGGATTGGTTCTTAGCCGGCGTCGGAGGAATTCGTTGATTAAGCATTCGCCATTCTGTTGGGCGATTTCGAAGTACGCCGTTTGTTTTAGACGACTTTTGATCTTAATACGGGTTCAAAAACCATTAAGGTTGCGAGGCTGAGCCCCCATGTAACAGAGGTGGGGGTGTCTAGGGGTATGTTGAATAAAAGAGGCGTTTATGTTTAAGGAGATTTAATGACAAATCTATAGATTGTTAAACCTGACTAGGAGCGCGCTGCTGGGGACAAAAGTAAGTGCGCTATTTCTCCCGCTTACATCCAGGGGTACAGACAGTGGCGCTGGTGTCGCCTGAGCGTATACAACATATATATATATGTGTGTGTGTGTGTGTGTGTGTGTGTGTGTGTTACTTGAATTCAAAATGTAGGAACGTCCATTTTATTATTGCGCGTGTATGAATTGATATGCGATGGTATCTCAAAATCAGCCAGCGTTCTCACACGAGAAATGAATTAATGCATAAGTAATTAGATTTGCTCTTTCAGAGAACGTAAACATTCTGGTTTTTCCAAGGGACAATCCCCGACATTCGCTTAAACAATCATGTTCGCTGTTTTCTCTCACTTAATCTTAATCAACGTCAACGTATTATTTTGTAGGGGGGGGGGAATGTGGGTTTGGCAGACTAGTGAATTCTAAATTAAGCAAATTGTGAAAGTGCATTCTCAAAATATATGATTTTATTATTTTTGATTCTCTGTTTATTCCACTGACGTCTGAATATTCTTTTTGGTTATTATCTGTTCTAAATAAATTGCTTTATATTCTTTCATGATCTGTTTAGTTCTTTAGAGAATTTCAAGAAAGGGATTTTAGGGAGATATGATAAATAATTCTTTAAAAAAAGCCCTTAAACAAATCACATAACCGCAATCGTCTGAAAGAAATTTCATATATTTATATCATTTTTACAATTTCAAATATCCTTGCATTTACATGATTGCGTCAGTATATATATATATATATATATATATATATATATATATATATATATATATATAGAATGGGGGTTGATGGAGATTGTTCATCCCGAATCTACGCTAGTATGCTCTTATGCATAGGGCTGGTTGTCTAGGGGTGTAATTTCGGATTCCATATAATGTTGTTGATAATATTCAAGGATGAAGCTTGCAGTAGTTTTACTCGTTTATTAGGAGAGATGATGAAGAATAAAAGTATTTACACAATGAAAAGTATTAGTAAGTTAACCAGTTCGTCAGATAAAGTTAGATGGCTGCCTCATTTAACCCATATTGGCGATGGGCGATGGAACGCGCTCGGGCGTTTGCAGTTTACTTCCGACGCGGGTAGCGAAGGAGAAGAGAAGCGGAGGAAGTGGCGGCAAAAGAGAGAAGAGAGCGCGAAAACGAGCTTCACTCAGTTTTGTTCTCGGATAGGTGGCGCTGCATGAGCTTATCACATGACTCTGATTCGTGGCGACATCTATTGAGTATCGGAGGAACTGGTTTTACAGTAGATTGAAAAAATAAAATTAATTGCATAATAATAATTGGATGGAAAATCCTACATATATATATATATATATATAAGCAAATTAATTAAACGAAATTCCCCATGATAAGCGTGCTTCTTTTTAAAATTAATTTTTATTATTACTACGCAAAAAATGATTTAGGTATAGATCCTCAAATTAATTGATTCTATTCAACTATTCACATATTAATTTCAAAATGTCGATCTTCTCTAAAGGATGTAGAGAAGATTGTTTATCCTCGCGGAAGAATTAGATCTAAAGCCTGATTCTTCAATGACAGTTAAGAAACCTGTGGACTTAATCGTTAAAGATACAAATTATGATGAGGAATTCACTAAAAATTTGTTTGCGAGTACAATAGAGAAGCGAACAGAAAAAGAAGAAACATTGAGCCTTGAAAGTCTTGCCGAGACGAAAAGAAGAATTAGAAAAAAAGTTGAGCCTTGAAAACAATGTCAAAATAAAACTAAAACAGGAATTTGAAGAAAGTTTGCGACTAGAAGAGAAAACTTTGCTATAGAAGAGAAACGACGTCAGGATCAACACGAAATCGAGCATGAGCGAATAAAATTAGAAAATCTACTCAAACTATAAACAACGGTCGACGAATCCGACAATTGAAAAATACTAGGCTGGGAAATATCCAAATTTCACCATAAATATGAAGTTAAAGCGGATATTAGCTCATATTTAGTCTTATTCGAACGTAAAGAGCAACGTTTAACAATTCGAAAAGAACATTGGATTTCATATCTATTAGGACTTTTACCTTCCGAAATTTCTCACATCGTCGCACGTGAACCAGAGAAGATAGCAAACGACTATGACCACATAAAGGAACTGATGCTAAAAAAATTTAAATTAACACCATAAAAGCTACACCAGTTATTCACAACGCATCAAAAAGTTTATAGCCACACGTCGACCGATTTTTATCACGAACTTGCAACATATTTCTACGGGTGGACATCAGGGTTAACCTTTAAACATCGGCGGTACATATGCTGTACCAAAAATTTATTTTTCGCTCGCTTCGGCTCCGGTACAACTGCTGTACCAAGCTATGTAGAGACAGTTCTTTCCCCCTTTTTTTCCAGCACACCCTTTTACAACTTTCCCTATCTCTTTTTACGA
>BMAW01130941.1:297895-375854 GCA_019974015.1 Nephila pilipes
CTTTGTTTCTTTATTTTCCGTGGTGGGATATTTTTCGCCAACGTTAATAGTTGTGAGCAAATCTATCATTGGTGACCTTTAAGAACAACTGAATTCGAAAAAAATACTCCATTAGATGACTTACGCCTCTATGATCGATGATGTTGTGAATTTTTCTTTTCTCCTTGTTTTCTCTCGAATTCTTAGAATGAATCTGAAATTTCGCAGAAACAGAGATTGAGTAATCGATAAAATACTTAGATGAAGAAACTTTTGTTGATAGACACCCAAAAAATCCGATGGTGACTTAGCAAATTTACTATCAGAGAATGGGTAAAAGAAAAATTAACCACTCTGCCAAAATTCAGTCAGATTACCACAAGCATTACGGGATAGTTGATTTAGAGACCGCAGCATCCACCTGTTAATTTTTCTAGACGAATTAGAAAATTGACAAAAAATTATTCTTTACTTAGGCCCTCATCGATATTGTTTGTATTTTGATATTTACGAAAAACCAAGTTAAAAACTCAGTTTAAAAGAATTTAGAATGAATTTAATAACATCCTTGATAGGAAAATTAAATCATAAAAAATGCAGAGCCATTAGTAATAAAAAAAAAATGAAGACAATTGATATTAAATTTTTTCTCTAGTTACAATTGACGAAAAGAAAGGAAGAAAGTACAGATATCGGGCGAAAAGAATATACAAAAAGAACAACTATTATCTGTAAGACATGCAATTGGGTTTTGTATTGACTAGAACTGTTTCTGAAGAATAACACACAATTCATTTAAAAATCTCTTAAATTACATATAAAACCACAAAAAACCAAAAGATTAGAATAAAAAGATTAAAACTGATATATTTTAATAAATAGAAAAGGAAAAAATAAACAAAAAAGCTTTTAAAGAGCCAAAATTTTAAAAAAGTAGAATTAACTTCTACATTTTTAAACAGCAATACGTAACTGAACGAAGCATACCATTTTTTTTTTTTTTTTTTTTTTGACAATAATATCTCTAGATTAAGTGGTAAAAAATGAAGGGATTCTAAGGGAATTTCATGCCGTCTATCTGTCTAGTAGGAATTAATTCTGACAGTTTTATGATTATGGGAAAGTGGATTTAAGAGATGTTATGAGTCCGTGATTGCATAAATTAATGGTTAATTTGGAATTGTATCAGCAAATAAGGAGGAACTCTTAACTAATGAGTTGAAGAATGGAAAAATTATGAAATTAAAATTATTTTTTCATTGAAATTATTATAAATTTCCCCTCTCCGCAAGACACGGGTGTGAGTTAAGCCTTTATACAAATCCGTACCTTTCAGGAGTGTGTAAGAAAAAAAATTAATTAAAATTTATATT
Organism: Nephila pilipes; assembly: GCA_019974015.1. Taxonomy (NCBI): domain Eukaryota; kingdom Metazoa; phylum Arthropoda; class Arachnida; order Araneae; family Nephilidae; genus Nephila; species Nephila pilipes. The sequence goes on from BMAW01130941.1 coordinate 299,248, forward strand.
AAATGTTATATCCAAATCTGTATCATAAAAATGATACCTAAAATTCCCTTCACCTTTACAAAACACAAGGAATTTTCAATGAAGGGATTTAAAAATGTTAAATGTTTATGTAAATAAAATCATTTGCATACGAACATTTTACGCAAACGTGGTTGAATTTAAATGCTTCCTTCTTAAAATATATCATATTACAACTATTCATATGTAAGGTAAATAGTAACATAATAGAACAATTGACATGGCACATGACTCATGCTGATAAAACTATTTAAATTCATACCAAAAGTAAAAAGTCAAATCTTATACAGGAATGTATCAGTGTTTATGCAACTCCTCAAACATTCAACTGAGAAAATATTAAAGAAACACACTAGATAATTATCACAATATAAAACGCTTTAAATTTTTTAAAGAAACGAAAATTGTCCAAAACAAAATTATCAGTATACCAATGCAATATAAAGTATTGAAAATTCCTGAACTCATACAATTCAAAATATTTTTGTAAATATACTCTATATCAAAAATATATTTTGAAACAAAATACAAAAGAAGAAAACTATGCCTGTGTTGCTTGTGGCTATGTAAGAGCCACAGAAATCTCAGAACAAATAAGAAAATATAAATTAGTTGTGTATGGACCTCAATAATAATGGTAAATAAACCCCAGGATATTTATTAGGCAAGGCCAAAATTAAGAAGGTCGCTTTCATTTTACCAATGCTCCCTATTAGAATGGATATAATCATGAGTAGTTGGAAATTCATGTAGGACTGGAGCATTAACTCAAACACACTGTATGATCATAATTTAAATTTTAAAAGAATTCTCTTAGTGCCTTGCACTTCTCCCATTTGCCTTCGGTCGGTGCCATCAAGATTCGGGATAAGTTTATTACTTTACCCTATTGCTCGGAGAAGACCCTTATGCCTCTGTACCACTATTGAGTTTTTTTTTTTTATCTTGTTATGATAGCAGTCACATCACCACCAAAAACCCCTAAGAGTGAAAACAAAAAAGTAACAGAAGGATGTAAAATAAAAAACAAAAGAGGAAGACATTTTTTTTATTTCACTTTGATTTTATTATGATTATTTATTATTTATTTATTACTTTCATTATTATTGTACGAGCAAAAGTATTGCTTATTCATGACTTAACGTTAATTCTTCTGGGGGATAATAATAAGTTCTTAACTTTGAAACATGAACAGTATCAAGAGATTTCTAAGTTATAGCATTTGTGGTACACACTTTTTCAGTACTATATGTTGTAAATATAAATAATGTTTACATCATTATTTATTTACAACTTCATATAGTACTGAAAAAACTAGTGATAGTTTTGTATGATTTAGATAGGTGAATTCCTCCCACCTAACAATGTAACCTGGTTGAAATGGAGAATCTATGAAACGATCATCACATATCTAATTTTATTTTCATTATAATATTTGATTGCATTGTTCTTAACTAATGTTGTAGCTTCTACTATTGGAGGATAAAATTGCTTTGGGGGTAATGGAGGATTATATGGTAAAGTACCATGTAACAAATATGCAGGAGGAAATTTTAAACAGAATGTGGTGTTGAATTATATTCACATTTACTACTTTTTCGAAAAGTTTACTCCTTGGTATTTTTAGTAAGAGAGGAATTAACTTTACATATAAATTTAGTTACAATAGATTGATGTAGTTAATAAGAGGTGGACATTGTAATTTCTACGAAAATGTTAGATGAGAAATCTAGAATCTTAGAACATGTCATCTAGAAGAGATAAAAAAGACCATTTCTAGCATTTAACATTTTAGATGGTATTTGAATCTGAAAAACTTGTTTTAGAATTTTGATATAAGCTTCAAAATTTTCATTTTCGGAGGAGAATGCCCAGACATATCTGGTTGCAAACAACGGGTTACATTATGAAGACATTTTTTTATTGTTGTTCAATGAAAATAATTAAATCCTCCAACACTGACAACAGAAAGACATTCAAAAGCTTCATCTGTGGGGGAAACAGTCCGTAAAAGACCAAACCTTTTTTTGCCTTTTCTTTTTATTTATGACAAATATGATAATGCTTGACAAAAGATGAAATATCTTGATTAATGCGAGGCCAATAATATTTGGGAATAATTAAATTTATTATTTTTGAGTAGCTGGATGCTCAAATATTTCATGAGCAAACATTTCTCATGAAGTAAAAAGGTACAACAATTTTAACAAAACTTTTCTTTTTTAGTACAAGTTAATTTTTTCTTATATTTAAAATTATCTAAATTGCCTAAATTCTGATAATTTTATCCCATTCAGTTAAACTAAATACATAAGGAGATGGATATATATTGGTTTTAGAATGCCTTCATAACACGTCAGCTTCAACATTAGCTGTTTTTAAGTATTTAACTTCATAATCAAGCACCAGAGAAGCACCAAGGACGCTCTATTACGTCTCAAGGAGATTGTCCAAAAAGGCAAGAAAAAGAATCTCCACACAATTTTGGTATTCCTAGATATAAAAGGTGCATTTGACAATGCTTGGTGGCCTGGCATTCTCCATCTCCTTCGGGAAGCTAATTTGCCGGCAAATATTTTTGCTCTTGCTGCTGATTTTTAGAATGACCGAGTGGCTAAAATGAAACTTGGTTCAATTTCCGCGGTTCATCGACTTGAGAGAGGTTGCCCTCAAGGCTCAGTTTCAGGACCAACGTTTTGGAATGTAATTATAAACGATCTCCTAATTAAGCTCGATATTACTGCTTGTTGTGATACCATAGCTTTTGCAGATGATATTTTAATTTGTTTTTAAGGTACAAATCTTCATACAACTTTTCTACACGCACAAGAGATTTCAAAATTTGCCTCTGAATGGTCAAAAAATTTTAGACTAGAATTTAATCCTAGTAAAACAAAGGTTATGTTCATTGAAAAACGAAATATTTGTTATGACTCTTACCAGCTATATCTTAATGGTATTGCTTTGACTATCATTAAGCAAATTTTCATGGAAGCCGCATTTAACCTACATATAAGAGAAGTGTGAAAAGCTGCAACAGGGATTGGGCAGAATTGCACGAAATACTTATAGCATCAATTTTAACGTGCATTCACATATCTATAAACAAGGAATTCAACCATTCATTATGTACGGCTTAAGGGTTTGGGAGTTTCGTTAAAGAAGAAAATTAATTCTATACTTTTGAGACGTATCCAAAGACGAATACTCCTTCGAGCAATTTCAGGACATCGAACTTTAAGTTATGAAGTTGTGTTTATAAGTTCTGGTTTTCCGCCAATTAACATTGTTATCTTAAATAACATTACTCTCAGAGAAGGGCTGGCAGCCTCTTCCTCTTCAGGTTATGATTGTGTTTTGCTTCCCTCTGACCTACCCCACCCTACAGAGAGAAATGCCATACAATAGATTAAATTTAGATCAAACTCCGAGGAAGAATTCCCTATCACGGTTTGTTCTGATGGCAGTAATTTGGATGGTAGGTTGAGTTTTGGTTTTGTTGTCTTTCGGAAAGGTATTGAAATTCAGTACTTACAGAGATGAGTGCACTGTTTTTGTAGCTGAACTTTTGTGCTTAAATTTCGGCATCAAGTGAATTGTTAAACAAAATTTTGTTGCCTCGAGCTATCTGATTTGCTCTGATTCACTCTCATCTTTGAAAACATTAAGAAACATCTCTTCCTCGAATGATATTGTTGTTAAAAATTCAAAAGCATCTCAAACACCTCAAAGAACAGAACATTACTGTTCGTTTTTCTTTTGTACGAGGACATTCTGGTATTTGTGGCAACGAGAGGGCTGAATCCCTGGCAAAGACTGCCACGAAGCGGAAAATTGATCTTAAATTTAATATTTCTCAATCGTACTTTAAAAAGATTATGATTGAAAGTGTCCTGAAATCATGGAACGAAATATATATTAAATCAAATACAGGAAGCATCACGAAAAGAGTTTTTTCAGACGTCAACATAAAAATGTCTTGCCGTCACTTCTTCACTAGCTCCAAAATTACGTAATTTCTTACAGAGGTCACGGTAACTTTAAAAAATATCCGAATATATTCAATTTAAGTTCGAATACAATTTGCAACTGCAGTGCCGGAGGTGATGAGGACATTGAGCACATTCTATTTCCATGTTCAAAATTTGTCTCACAGAGAAATATTCTTCTATTAGCTTTGAAAAAATTAAACATTAACTGGCCTCCAAATCTTAGTAATTTAATTTCTAGTAAAAGTCTTTTTGTTCTTTTTATCAAATATATTGAAGATATTTATAATCCTTCTTAATTTTTGTTTGTACATTGTTTAGTCACGTTTTTTTTTTGTTGTTGTTGTTCTTGTTTACTGTAATATACTGTTTTATATTTATTTCTGTAAGCTCTGTGTAATCCTTAGTGGTACACAGGGACGTTGTTTGTTGTTCAGTAAAATAAAACTTCATAATCCAACATTCTAAGTTTTAAAGACCTTCTAAGTAACCGACACTTAAAATTTTTTTACATTTCTTAGCTAAAAGAGGGCAGCATGAACTGCATGAAATAAGAATTTTTCAAATGTAAACAATATTAAATTTATCTAGGGTATCTGCTATAGCCAAGCATTCCAACTCTGTTATACAATAATTTTGTTCTTATTTCCTTTAAATCCTATAATGATATGACACTGGGTGTAATTTACCAGAAACATTAGGCTGTTTCAAAACGGCTCCAATGGTTATTTGAGAGACATCACAAATTACATGAAGAGGTAATTTAGGACCATACATTTGCAACACAGTTTTGGTGATTAATTTAATTTACAACAATTTGAAAGAATTTTGATATTTATCTGCCCATATCCATTTTGATCTTTTTTAAGAAGATTGAAAGGTTCTCTAAATTTTGTATGATAATCAATGAATTTATCATAAACATTTAGAGATCGCAGAAAACCTTGAAGTTGATATATATTTTTGATGCTTGTAATTTTCTAAATGCTTTCGATGTTATGGTTATGTGGAGAGTCCATAAAGAGCATCCGTCTTTGACATCATAACCCAAGAAATTAAATTTATCTTTTGCATAAACACATTTAGAAAGTTTAACTTTAGCGTTTTCTGTTTGATACTTATTAAATACTTGTTTTAGCTTATCATAATATTATTCTAAGGAATTAGAGAAAACTACTTGTCATCACATACGCACACAAAATAGTGACATGCAAATTTTGAAAACTTATGTTTGTTTAGAATGCTACGAATTGCGCGATTAAATTTTGTTGGTGCATTTTTACAACCAAAAAGATAAGACTTGGAATTCAAATAAATCTTCAGGGATCACAAAAGTAAGATTATTCTCGTGAAGGGATATGTGCCAGTAACCAGATGCAAGGTCCAGAGTTGAGAAAATTTTTGCGTGCATAACCTACTTTAGCCTATAATAGAGATGAAAATGGGAAACGTTACACGGAAGAAACTATTATTGTTAGATTCTTTAATTAATCGTGCATTCAACAAATTTTTTATTTGTTTATTAATTTCCTCTTCATCAATGGATGATGTTCTGTAAGGCTCTTTGAGAGACTGGTAAATCAGTGGTCACTACTATTCAAGAAGATTCTATTTTCATTAGGCCAAAATCATATTTTCTTTTTGCAAAAAAATATGCGAATATTCAGATACAAGAGACAATACAGAATTAGACAGTTCTTTTATAGTCAAAGATTGAAAAATACCCTTTCAGATACTAACTATACTACCCTGAGTGTCTTCTGTGTTCTTTGCTTCTTCTGATTATGTAAAGAAAATTGATGTTCATTTTTGGTATGCAAATTTGTAATAATTTTTTCATTTTGTATTATTCTATTTTTATTACAATGAACGATTAAATTAAAAGGGTTATGATGTGGAAGTTCTAAAATTATGTAAGGTAAATGGTTATTAATAATATGTAATTTTATTCATTTTTTTCCTATTCTTAAATATGTATCACACATTTGTCTTTCCATCAAAGAACACTATAATCACACAAAACAAATATGTGTCAAACAGAAAACGCTAAAGTTAAACTTTCTAAATGTGTTTATGCAAAAGATAAAACCAATTTCTTGGGTTATGATGTCAAAGACGGATGCATCTCTCTACATAACCATAACATCGAAAGCACTTAGAAAATTACAAGCACCAAAAATATATAACAACTTCAAGGTTTTGTGCGATTTGTAAATGTTTATGATACATTTATTGATTATTATGCAAAATTTAGAGAACCTTTAAGCAATCTTCTTAAAAAAAGATCAAAATGGATACGGACAGAGCAATGTCAAAAATCTTTCGAATTGTTGAAAACTGTACTAATCACCAAAACTGTGTTGCAAATGTATAGTCCTAAATTACCTCTTCATGTAATTTGTGATGTCTCTCAAATAACCATTGAAGCCGTTTTGAAACAGCCTAATATATCTATTAAATTACATCCAGTGTCATCATTATAGGATTTAAAGAAAATATGAACAAAATTATTGTATAACAGAGTTGGAATGCTTGGCTATAACAGATGCCCTAGATAAAATTTATTATTGTTTACATGTGAATATTCTTAATTCATGCAGATCATGCTGCTCTCGTTTAGCTAAGAAATGTAAAAAAATTTGAAGTGTCGGTTACTTAGAAGGTCTTTAAAACTTAGAATGTTTGATGAATACATAAAAACAGCTAATGATGAAGCTGACATGTTATTAAGGCATCCTACAGCCAAATATATCGAACCCTGTGCATGTACTTGAACTGAATGGGATAAAAATTATCAATATTACAATATTTGAATTACCAATAATAACGATCTGGCTTTTTTTTTATTTATAAATTCTTTTTAATCCTTATGATTACAAATATCATTCAACAACAAATTTTTAGCATTATTATAATTGAAAAAAGTCGTCCATTTTTTTTTTATTTAATTTATATGCTTTTTAATAGTAATATTTTTAATTGAAAGTAATTCTTTAAGCTAATTAATACATGATTAACACTGATCTTCGTTGTTAAAATTGATATTATTAGATTTATTCATATACTTAATTGTACAAAATTCAGTATTCTGATGTTTTATTTTACAATCTCTGATATTATATTTACTAACCAAAAATCGGTAATATCCTGAATTATATGGCGACAAATATTTTCTAATAAATTTTCTTTATTTAGAAAATCCGATATTTGTGTGTATGTGTGTGTGTTTTCTTGTATAGTAATATTTTTTAGTTTTGTAATTTTTTAAATCTTTATTTCATAAAATCAATCCATCATTTAGCAAAGGTTGTTCATTTGATAAACAAGTATCATTCGGGATCTCCAGGTTATATAACGAACATGAGTCTGAGGTAGGTACGAGTCGTAAAACTCGTACCTACCTCGTGAATTTAGAACACTTATGAAAAATGTATATTTGATTTTTTAATGGATTATTTTAATGTTGGCTAAAATGCTATTTTATTTCCTTTGGTTTGTTTTCTTTCTTTCTATTTCTTTATCTTAATTAATTTTCTGAGTATGGATAATAACTCGCATTTGGTTTTTTACCATTTTGTGTTTTAAAGGGTGGGAGATGGTTGGGTACATAATACAAGTATATCTAAGAACTTAAGTCTAAACCCGGAAAGGGAAATTGAACTTACTTAATTGCTTTTTTTTTACCTCTTTAATGTTCAACTTAGTTTCCTTAACTAGCCTATGTTGCCTTTCTATTCTTGAATGATTCTGTGCATGTTTCAGTAAGTTTATGATTTTACCTTGGTAATAATAGCATTTATAATGTACTAGTTTTAATTTTACATTTTAATTTGATTGAAATTATTCTTTGTACAATTTTGCAGTTTAACTTATATGAATGTTTATTAAGTAATTCTTTTGAGCATTATAAGTGTGAGGAGTGCTACTGCACCCCCTTGTTTACTGAACAAAAGGATGTCTTTTAAGTTCAAAGGAAAATTTGATATTGACGGAGAAAGCTTAAAACATGCTAGAAATATGATCAATTAATTTAACGTTGGATTTTACCTGCAATCTCGGGTTGATGGTACAACTGCCGGCGGTGGGACACATCGATACCAAGTACTGGCAGTTGGTGACTTCTTTGAGCGTTAATTTGTTTCTGTCGTACCAATGGCCGTAATCCAAATGTTGACGGATTATAGTATGGGGTTGACACGTCCCGTAAGAGTCTACCTATGGAGAATTTAATGCAAAAGATTTTAATAGTTTCTTACAATAACTAAGTATCTTTTAACCAAGAGTTTAATATACATTGCATTTTTAATTTTACATACAGTTGCAACAGTACTCGAAGATTTTGTGTGGCCGCGATAGCCACGGTTAAGAGTTGTTAAGAGAGTCGGCGTAGTTTCCATCGTGTCGTGGATTCGTGTCCGGATTAACTCTCCGAGTAGATGGATTAATGCGATCTGAGGAGGCAGAATATCCTCAAGTTAGAAATGTATGGAATTCGGGAGAGTGGAATGACACTCAGATGACAACCTCGTCATTGCTCAAAATTGCGAGGTCCTTCGCCAATAGCCCTCGCGTTGCTTCTAAGTGTGATGAGATTAAAACGAATAAAATTAATTAAAATTTTGTAAATAATGAATTATTGTTTTATCAACGTGATAATAAAAAACATGAGAGCTACTACAGAAGAGCTTCGTAATTCTGAAACACGGTTAAGTGACGAGGACGACACCTGAGCCAGTTCCCCACTTTTCCAGATTCCTTGCCACGCTACGCGAAAAATGTTAAGCCCAAAAATGTTTAAGGGACATCATTACTTTCCGATAGGTTTTAATGGAATCAAAACTCGAGTACTTAGGATTAGTACGAATAATGGCTACGAGCTCGCGATCATGACCACGCAGCTACCGCGGGCGTTTTAATAAATAACAATCAAATGGGAACTTATTTGAAATTAATTCAAAATTTAAATTTCTTTCAAATTGCTTTACAAAATGTGCTCAGAATTTTTTTCTTTATATTTTGTTTAAACGGTTTTTTATTCAGGTATTCGTATAATAGGTATTCGTAATAATACGGGGTGGTGTAAAATAAAAAGAAATGTAATAACAAAAATAATATAAAATAATATGATGAGAAATTCACTTATTTCATTAAAAATGAATATTATACATAAGGAAGGGCTCATGGGAGAAAAAAGTCCGTTTGAGAAGGAGTTCATTGCTTTCACACGACAGGTAGATACGGGATTAAGAGCTTCTGCCCTGAAATAACAGCAGAAAAGTAGAGACATTTTTTACTACAAACATATACGTACTGTTATGACCCTTAACAAACAATCAATCTCCTGATTTCACATCAACTTCTTAAAGGACATTGATACGTTGAAGTTCAGCAAGCCACTTTACTCAATGATCTTTGGTGAAATCAAGTCTCGAACGTGACATCATAATTTATAATCATCACAAAATCATATTTTATAATCAAGGAAAAAGAACGTACCACTACAAAAAGAAAGGAGAAAATAGAGAAACTAACCTCCGGTATGTTGAAGTCATCGATAAAATAGATTATTTTTTTCTGTCCGGGTGGTCCGAAATTCTTACCCACTTTCTTCTCGAGGTGTAGCTCCATGGCCCGCTGAACTGTGGCCGAGGACGTGTAGAAGTTGAAGGGCACATTAACCACGAGGTAGATGGACTCCTGGTCCAAGGCTTCCAGGGTGGACCGGATGACGGATGTTTTTCCGCACCCACTCGCTCCCACCAACATTATGGGGTGTCCTTTCGAGATGAGCAGGTCCATCATGTACTGGATCCGTTGAGTCTCTTTGGTCGGAACCAGGGTGTTCTGTAATGCAAAAGAGATTTGCAACTTATGTACATGAATTGCTATTTTGAATATTTTTTTCAATATGGCACAGATCTGTTTCGTCAAAAATGCTGAAGACAAGCATTGTCTTCCCTTTTAAAATAACATCTCTTTTTGTTTGCCATCCCACCTTCAACACAAACATGCTTAAAGTTGGCGTTACAATAATAAAAGTTTCACTTCGAACGCACCATTTTCTTTGTTGCTGAGACTGTAAATGTGGCGCTTCCTATACACTAAAGTTTAGTTTTTATTAACGTCGCACTAGAAGCAACACGAGGACTATTGGCGACGGACTTCGTAATTTTGAACCACGGTCAAGTGATGAGGACGACACCTGAGCTGGCACCCCCTCTCCTAACTTCCATATCTCACCAAAGGGAGGACTTGGGGGCCCGACAGATTTAACGTGCATCAACCCCGGCTACACGGTGGGTCTTCAGCGGCTAAGGATCGAATCCACGACTGAACGAAAATCGCCGGTCACGAATCCGAAGCCATGACCACTAGGCTAACGCGGCCACTTTCTATACACTAAATAAGTGCCTTTTCTTTCAGACCAATTCTAGATGGTACTTCAGCAGTTTTATCTCCCCTCAGTGGCGTAACTTCTTTACATTTATCTTTAGAAAATAAGTTATCAAAAATTTATCTTCTTTACCCCTAAAAGTTCTGGTTAATTTTTCGCTATTTTTTTTTACCTTTCTCTATGCTATTTCCTTCTTTTCTCGAATTTATAGGTCTTTAATAGGTGGATGTTTGGCGCAGCTTGTAAACTGAATATGCTGCAATGAGTGAATATTTCTTGCCAATGGTGGAGGTTAACAAGCACCTCTCCGTTCAATCACTCGATTCACCCATTCACGATAGAAAAGTGTGTACGAGTATCAGCCGCTTGACATACCTTTCAGACAGCAATCACATCACTGTTACACTGTCTGCAAAAAACTTATTCAGTGACACAATGCATACTAACATTTTACTGAGCGTAAGATAATAACAGCCTAGAATACAACAGCCAATTGCCGACGAAGCTTAGAGTGCGAGCATACAATAATTACTGGTACTTTGCAGAAATTTCACTACTCCGATGTATTCCAGAACTTAAGACCGTCATGCGATGGTTGGACACATTCTATATCGATTATAGTCATCAATCTCGCACTAATCGAGTTGTCCGGGTTTTTTTGTTTGATTTGGGCGTTCGTTGACGCTGAGTTGATCGCTAAATGTAAGTTCCTTGGCCATAAGATTTCTGAACATGAAGTGCAGACGGAGACTTATCTTAAAAGAGGTAAGATTCGATTACGTAGTGATAAATAAAAAGATTAGGAGGGAATGTTTTTTATCCTGGAGTACGCGACTTCCGCAATAATTAAATATTATGTAGAAAGATTGTAAACATAACGCAGAAACTGGAATTTGTATTGACCCGCTTATAATTCATACAGTAACTCGTGGCTAATTACCCGACGACCACAAGCTAATGGAGTCCGTCTGTGCTTTCGTGTTCTTAAAGTTACAACCTTGTCTTTCATTGACATATCGTATTCATTCGCACTTTTTTAGCGCCAAGATACCACATGATTGAAAATATTCTACTGCGTTCTGTTTCTGCAAATTTCAATAATTTTTTTCCAAAATATAAAAGATTAAAAAAAAAATTCCACTTTTGACAGAATATCGCCCCTTTTGGGAAATTTTCCGTTTTGGTAAGGGAGTCGACAGGATTTTATATCAGTACGGATTTTGTATCACGTCCTATTAGATAAAAATGATTCACATGTGATAACAAAAGTCACATTTATCTATTTGTGCTTCAGTTATGTTTCTCATTTTAGAACAAGTACAGAGTAAAATATTTTATTTCCTTGATATTTATATAGAGTTTTATGAGATCCTTCTAGAAACAGAAGAATGAGAATACTATCGTCTGTTTAAATATTATTATACTCACTATTTACAATAATTAATACTTTTAAAGACTTTAAGATATTTCTAAAGGCAATCTTTGGTTTATATATTTTAATACACGACGGGGGGTCAAATTTACATATTTAGTAGTAGAGTATTATTTACATATTTAGGAAATTTACATATTTACATAGCAGAGGCTTTCAAAAACAATTTTCATACATTTTGCCTTGATAAGTAATTTAAAGTTTAAATAATCATTCGGCATTGTTTGATTCTTCATATGTTTAATTACTTAGTCATCTCGAAACAAAGCGATCCAGTACGGAATGGTGTACCAAAGCAAAACCTCCGATATCTACAGGAAAAATTCTAGCAAATAGTCAAAGCAACCTTGAGAAGCCCTTTAACGTTTAAATAATTTTTGGGTATTGCTGTATTCTTCATATGTTTATTTATTTTGTCGCATCTCCCCTTACACAAAGCGTAGTGGTCATGGTCGCGAGCTCATGATCGGCTTTCTTCGAACCCTCATGCTACTATAGACCTGCCGTGTAGAGGGGTTGATGCATGTTAAATCTATCGAAATTCTAAACCTTCCCATTAGCGCGGTGTGGAAGTTGGAAGACGGGAGATCCTACCTCTGTGTTGACTTCGTCACTTAATCTAAGCTCAAAATTACGAAACTTGTCAGCAATAGCACGCGTGATGTTAATAAACACCTCACAACAACTGTGACGTTGGGATATACGCGGTTTTCTCTTCACTAACCTTGGGGACTTTTAATTAAGATTGATTGTTTTACTTAAAAAAATCTTTGCCCAACCAAAAATGAAACGTGAATATTCAAATCACAAGCAGATAGAAATAAAGTGAAGCGAGGGAGATAGGAAATATATAAACTCAGCTTGAGAGTCACGATAGAGGCTGAGTGGTTCTAGCGTTTGGCAATTGTTCCAGAGTCGAAGTCGGAGCCGAGAATTATTACAAGTTATCGGCTGCTTAGTGAAAGTTAGAAGTCAAGACAGCCTCAACTTGACACTAGTGGTAAGAGTCTGTTAATTTGTTTTTGGTATATCAAGCTAATATAATTAGGGCGTTATCTAAGGGAGAGCCTGTTATATTTGTCGTTATACAAGCAATTTGTCAATAAACTTAGTGTTGAAACTTGAATGACGTCTTATTGAACGCTTTCTTGACTTTTAGCGTTAGTACTTTGAGTTTAGCTATGGCACAAGAGGCGAACAGGATTAGTCTGATGTCACACAACAACTCACACAAAATTGTTCGATCTGGAATGGGGCACAAGAAAAAAAACTTTTGCACCAAAAGCAAAAACTAGCTCAAGATCTGCTGAAAAATTTCTCATTACTATTTTTTTGGAAATTAAGCGGTATTATGGCCAGTCGATTTTCTTCACTAACGACGAACAATTAATGTGACTATGTTTTTGAAGAAGTTAAAGAAGCATATGGGTCCAAAATATATTCATTATGAACCAGAATTTTCAAATTCTCCGGGACAAAGCAAACCCTACACAGCTGGTGTTACATGACAAAAATTAACAAGACTTCACAGGACGGCACTCAAACGTTATCACTACTGCAGTCCAGATCATTTGCCTTATAAAAAACCTTAAGAGGAAGGAAATTTTCACCAAATGAAAGAAAATGTGCGTTATTAACTTTTGACACACATGAATCAGACAGAAAAAAAAACTTCATACGTTGAAAAAGAGTGAATATTTAAGGATGAAAAATAGAAAAATAACGGGTAGAGCAGTTTAGAAAATATCGAATAAATAGCCTTGTTAACAGTTGATCCGCCCTTGTATAAATGCATTTTTTGTTGATACAAGTTCTTCAATCAAATTACACAGAACATCTTTATTGAAAACTTGTATTGTCTAAATTTACAATGAAAATTTAGTTCCTTAAATTAATGAGGGATTTTTTTCAGTTTTTGATTACCTCGCAAAATACGAAGTAAGCAGATACGTGAAGTACTAGTTTGTAGAATCTTTAGTTAGGTACGGGTTTCACGAACTCGAGGGACACTAGTGATCTTTTTTTTTTTTTACTTTTTTTTTATTTCTGCCGGGTTTTACTGTCTTTGATAAACAAAGGTGATGCGTCCCGAAATACCTTAGCTAGCTTTATCTTCATTTAAATTCCCATTCTTGTCACAATTGGCATCCTTTTTCCTCTCGGGTGCTCATCAGGTGCACCATTAAGAGGACCACGTTCCTGAGATACCCGAGGGAAAAAATCTTGAAAAGAGAGAGGGACAAATTTTTTGCTTAAATTTTCGTTCTAGATTCCAGTACAGTTCTTTTTATTTCTGTTTTGGGTTTATTTCATGGTTTTTTTTTTTTTTTTTTTTTTTTTTTTTTTTTTTTTGTAATTTGATTCCATTTTGTTATTTGCTTTTTGTATTTATTTCGATTTTTTTTTCAAAGGGGATTTAAAAATAAAAAATTAATTTCGTAACAACAATGTCAGTTCAATTTTTTTCGACCCACATGTTTGCCGTGTGTAGTGCACCACACAGGGGGAAAGAGAAGTCTGTTTCGTTCCCTTTGGTTGATATGTTACTTCTTAGTAGACAGTGGACAGGAGTGAACCCACTCCCGTCAAACGGCTGATATTGATTCTGAAAGTTCTTCTCGAACCCCAAAGACATTGATTTAGGGTTATTATTGCAGTTAGGGATGCCGCAAGTGATCCGACGGATCCTCATCCCGAAGCAGCAATGATACTCCAGTACTTCCTCTAGAGTAAAGGGCCGTATTTGATAACTGTCAGATGACAGGCGGGCTGCCCCCCCTTGTTGGGTTCCTAAGTGGGTGCAGGAGCACTGGAGTGTACGTAAAAAACCGCCATGGATCCAAAAACTTCTTTGTTCTCTAATGAAAATCTAAATTCCTCATTCCTCTCCATCCTTGGAGTTGGAACAACAATTGAAAAATATTAATAAAACGTTATCGAACATAAGATTTTTCATAATTAAAGAAACTGACGGATATTTTGAAAATATTTCGGCAACCCCTAAACACGAAATTTTACTGGGAGAGGTTAGAGATGTTAAAACAGCAAAAAAAAAAAAAAAAACCGTATTGAAAATATATTAGTAGAAGTATGTAATTCTAAACAAGATGAAATGATTTTAAATTTAAAAATACAGGCACTCTCTAATATGATTATAGTTTCACCTCAATATTCTTTAAATTCATCGCGTGGAGTTCTATCAGAACAACGATTTACAAACCGTCGCCAGGTAATTAATACAAAGCATAGAATGCTCACCGACAATAATCCTACACTTCCTAAATTAGTCAAAAGAGCATACACGAACTGCCTCATCAGTACCCACCCCTTTGCGCTGTTTCAAATTCTAAAGTTTTGCGCATTCTGTACCAGCCTGCTATGGTCAATAAAACTGTGCCCGATGTTTCATCGTATGACATGAAAACAGGGAATGCAATTCGAAGCCAATGTGTCCGAATTACAAAGGCGGTAATCCAGCCTATGTTAACAGCCTACTCTCGCAATTGCCCTCGATGGATAACAGAAAAAGAAACAAAAGCCATTAAAATAAATCAAAGTATCTCATTCCCATAAACCCGAAAAATAGTTAATGAACTCGCCCCTACAGTTGACATATCATATGCATTAAAAATAACTTTGTTCCAAAGTTTTCTAATTCTCAAAATCCCAAATACAATAAATATTGCTACCCACACAATAGCAGAAGCTCGCGATCATGTGGTTTCAAATACTGTGTCTTCTATATACAAAACCTCTACGAGCTAAATTCAATACCAAACTAAAATTCCACCTTCAACTGCTACAAGGAAGAACTCAAATCAAACAATATTAAAGTCATAAATTAATACCAGAATCCCAACAGTCAATCTACCTCCTAAGACTTCAGGAATTCCTGCAAATAAACAACTAATTAGACCGAAAACAAATAGCAAAGCAATAAAGAAACTACGCAAAACCAAAAATAATTCAATAGCTAATATCATTACAAAATCTTTGAAAAATGCAAATAAAAATTTTACTGAGAAATCTCAATTACATGAAGATGCCATAATAGTTTATACATCGGACCAAGAAGAAATGTTGACAGATGACTCTTCTGAATCCTCTTAAAAAGAGAGGAATTTTTTTCATCGTTTCCTTTCTTTTTAATGGCCTCTTTGATTTCTTGTAACAGTCGAAGGTTTCAAAGTAAAATCGCACAAATAAAAGATTCTATAAAAAAAAATATCCCGCTTGCATTTACCCTCCATGAGATGTATTTAACAAAGACAACTAACATCTACCATTTTAACATTTTAAAAAATAATTATACTACACAAAAAGGGGGAGTGACTTTCCTAAAATCCCACGCTTTCCCAGTCACTCAATTTCGTTAACAAGCTAGTCTTCAAGTAGTTGCGATCAGGATCCACAGTCAAAATTTAATCACAGTCTGTGTACTTTATATCTGTCTCCAAACACCCACATTAACATCACATTTAGCAACTTCATTAATGAGCTCCCTCAGCCTTTTATTTTGTGGGGAATTTTAATGGCCACAGTATTCTTTGGGGAAAGAGAAAAAAATAACAAAAGAGAAACACTGATAAAAAAATATCATTTCCAACAATAAACTGTGCGTTTTAAACAGTAACCTGCAAACACACGAGGTGTGTCTACAATATAACGAGACTGACCCTACTACAGAAAAAATACGCATGGGCCAAACGCCAGCAACCGACAGCTTTATAGCTTGAAGCCTTCTTTTTCAAATACAGTGCTTCTCGTTTCTGTAAAGAAATCCATATACCGGTAGCTTTCGTTCGCATTAGTTTTTTTTTTTTTTTTGTTTTTTGTTTCGTCAGACTGAATTGGCTCAAAAACGTCGCACCAGAAGCTACACGAGGGCTATTGACGACGGACCTCGTAATTTTGAAACTCGGGCAACTGACCAGGACGACATTTGCGCTGGCATCTCCTTCTCCTAACTTCCAAAGTCCTTCCGTTCGTATGGTATGGGCTTCAACAAATTTAAAAGTGCATCAGCCCCGGTTTTCAGTGGATCGTTTGTGGCATCAAGGGTCGAACCTTAGTTTAGTTTTTTTTTTATTATTAACGTCGCTCTAGAAGCAACACAAGGGCTATTGGCGACGAACCTCGTAATTTTGATCATGAAGATAGTGAAGTTTTATTGGCGCAAGAGCCGATGTGGCCATACTGCGCCAAACAAGATAAATCTGTGATCTAGACAATGAAAAAGGTTTGATGGACAAGAAGGGTCAAGTATGAAAGTAAAGTTTATTGGCGCAAGAGCCAGATACGACTATGTTGCGCCAAAAAAGATTAAACTGTAGTCTAGACATGAAGTTGAAATAAGACAAAAAGGGGTTGACAAGAAGAAGGGTCGAAAATAGAAAAGGATCCCTAGGGTATCCCGGGAGTGCGTCACCCATGTTTACCAAAGAAAGTAAATCCCATGGGAAATAAAAAGATCACTAGGGTATCTCGGGGTCATGATGCTCGTACTTGCCTGAAGAAGGTGAATCTCTGAGGTCCCCTGATATAATACCCAGGGGCAGGGTGCTCGGCTATACCCCCAGACTCTGGGTACCCATTTTAGTCTCCTCTTACGATATGCATGAGCTACAGTGGGACTATTCTGTCATTCCCGACCACCACACGGTGCCCTCGTAATTTTGAACCTCGGTCAAGTGACGAGGACGACCCCTGATCTGGCACCCCGAGGATCGAACCTACGATTTTTACAAAAACCGCCAGGCGAGAGTCTGCTACTATGGCCACAAGACTACCACGGCCACCCGGATAAATGATAAGTGTAATAGAGCAAAAGATTGTTCTGAAATTTCACATGAAATTTGGAAAATCCGCAAGTGAAACTTATAAATTACCGAAAAAGTATAACAATGAATGTTTATCGCTTGCACGTATTTTTGAGCAGTTTAAGCGTTTTAAAGATGGCCGAGAAGACGTTTAAGAGATTCATACCCGGGTCGCCCTCCCACGTCAAAAACAGATGGCAATATCAAAAAAATCGGTAATCTGGTTCGATCTGACCTTCGGTTAAGTATCATGTGATTGCTAAGACTGTAGGAATTGACAAAGAATCCGTACGGCAAATTTTTTCCATCAAGACAATGCGCCAGCTCATTGTCTGTCAAGAGGTTTTTATCCAGCATCCCAGCGTTAGAACATCAGTCTCCGGATCTTGCGACTACTATCTGTTGGTTAAGGTGAAATTAAATGGAACGAGATTTGAGTCCTTTTAATTTTTGATAGCTTTGCACCGCCATTCACCTGCAAGAACCTCTCACTCAATAGACTTAGCAATTTGTTTCCCTTTACATTTCTGGACTTTTAAAACAGACCTTTGTAATATTGATCACTTTCTAATTATAATAGATCGACAAATTCCTTTGAGCAAAACTCCTCTTTCAACAATAGATGCATTTATGAAACGGTCATCCTTCTTTGCCAATATTTCCAAAGAAATTATACACTCTCAAAACATTTATGAGATTACAAAGGTTATTTATGAGGTTACTACAAACATACGAGTAGAAAGTGCAAATGCGTGTGTATTAAAATAGCTTCTAACAAACCGAGAAAACATTCTAAGCCGTGGTGGAATGACGATTGCAGAGATGTATATGAAAATTTAATGTTTTTAAGCGATATCCTACCCTCTCAAATTTTATTTCTTATAAAAAAAACATAAGGGGTTTACTAGAAAAATTCAAACGCTAAGATTCAATCCTAAGCTAAAACAATCCTGGAGAAGAAATAAAAAGGAAATATTAATAGTAACATAGCAATTGTGGGTCAGGATCAAACTTATACGAATGGAATTTATACTAATAGACCAATTCTAATTTTTGAATTCAATAACCGGACGATTTCATCCCAAAAAGACATAACTGATAGCTTTATAACTCTTTCGTACTTCCAGTTTTAAAAATTATTCAGAAAATTAAATACAAAATAAAAATAAATATTGCAGCTTCAAAAAAGAAAATGAATTTTATCACGAGAGAGGGGCACACAATTTGTTTAAAATACTGATTTTACATTTAATGAACTTACAAATGATCTCTCTTATGTTCTCCAGGACCAGATAATATCAGAAAAATTTATCATTTAGCATTTATCGGAGAATTCATTAACGAATCTTTTAAAATTTTGTAATAGATTCTAGAGGGATCATACTTTTCCTCGTTATTGTAAGTATGCGTTCATATAATACTAATTTTAAAAGCAAATATCCAACAGATCCCACGAATTATTGACCCATAGTTCTAACGAACCGTCTGTGTAAAGTGCTAGAAAAAATGGTAAACACTAGACGCACGCACGTTTGGAACAAATGTTAGTTTCTTCACCATTCCAAAGCGACTTCGACGAAACAAATGTTGTAAATAGTTTCGTCGCTTTGGAGACACAGGAAAGAAATGCCTTCCTTCAAAATAAACATCTTGCTCATTTGTTTGACATTGAGAAGACATGTGGTCGAACTTGGAGGTATGGTATTCTCAGAGATGTATATAATTACAACTTGAGGAGTAATCTGCCAATTTTTATTAAAAAAAAATTTTAGGGAAAATATTTTAATGTAAAAATTCTTCCTTATCAAATATTATTCAGGAAAGAAGGGAAGCCTCAAGGGAATGCATCACACTTTCATTATAAAAATCATTTTAAACACTCCATCTATTTAAGATCTTATTTATGTTCACTACCTGTAAATTTCCTGCATGGGAAAGGAAAGGCAGAGACAATGAATAATAGTGATAGTGAAATTTATTGACACGAGCCAGATGTGGCCATACTGCGCCAAACAAGGTAAATCTCTGATCTAGACGTTAAAACAATGAAAAAAGATTGGTCGACAAGAAGGGTCGAAAGTGTGAGTGAATGTAAAGTTTATTGGCGCAAGAGTCGGATATGGCTTTGCTGCGCCAAACAAGATTTTAACTGTGATCTAGATGTGAAGAAATAAAAAAAAAGTCAAAAAATTGGTTGACAAGGAGGGTTGAAAATAGAATAATCGCTAGGGTAACCCGGGGGTGCGCTACCCGTGTTTATCAAAGACAGTAAACCCCATGGGAAAGAAAAAGATCACTAGGGTGTCTCGGGGTCATGATACTCTTACTTGCCTGAAGAAGGCGAGTCACTGAGGTCCCCTGAAATAATACCCAGGGGCAGGGTGCCCGGCTATACCCTTAGACTCTGGGCACCCATTTTAGTCGCCTCTTACGATATGCATGAGCTACAGTGGAACTATTCTGTCATTACCGGTCACCACATGGGTCTAGACAATGAATGAAAGACAATTACAACAGGCGATAAATAGAATTACAAATTGGAAAAATGATAATATTTCCTACTTCTCTTTAACAAAAACTGCTTGTATGCATTACTGTAGACAAAAGAAGACTTCATCCTAACCGTAAAATTAATTGAAACAATATTTTAATTAACGTTATGGGTGAAATAAAAATTTGAGGACTCATTTTCGACAAGAAACTTGCATTTCACTCAAATTTTACAGCTTCGAAAACGATGTGAATATATATCAATGGACATTTTTAAAGGTTTCAGCATATGCATCATGGGGTTCTGATCGTACTTTATTTCGCGTGTCTTTCATGCTTTTATCCATTCAAAATTAAATTATGGTTGCATGGTGTACGATTCAGCCAGAAAATCAGTTTTATGTAAATTAAACACCGTACAGACACCACACCGCATTCAAAGTTTATATGTGGATTGCTTTGAACTTTCTTTAGACTTAAAAAGACAAAATTTGTGCCTCCAATGTTATTTTAGAACTACTTCCAAAAGGTATTATTTTGAGACAAAAATTTATTTTTAGAACTTCACAAGGCAAATACATTATCCATACCACCATTCATCGTAGAGTGCATACTTTAATAGAGGATATCTCATGTCTATAATGAAAGCAGTCGAAGTGTTGCGCCCTGGTACGAACATAGTTTTACTTTTAAAAAATCCCTTTAAAAATTTTAAGAAATCGGACACGGCACAAAATATATACATCCAAATTTTAAATGACTTCCCAGCAGAGCAATTCCTTGATTTTATCCACATTTACACTGACGATTCAAAGTCATTGAATCATGTCGGCAAGCTTTTTTTAATTGATAATTCACTACAGGATTTTAAACTTCATCCTTCATGTTCTGTTTTCACAGCGAAGATTTCTCTTATTTATAAAGCATTAGATAGTATTTTCAGTCGATCTAATGAGAATTTCATTGTTTAAACAGATTCATGGAGTGCATTAGAATCTCTTCCTCATGATTCATGTCACCCATTAACCCTCTAACCGTTTCGCACGTTTTTTCCCGTGTTGTTCGAGATATTCCAAAAGCGTTTAAGCCAGGTAATCCCGTGTGGCTGTGAACACACCGAAAGCGGCAGAGCCGTCTTTTCTGGCCTTCACAGAATGACTTCAAGAACGTTTGTGCCGGGTTATTCTGAAATTCCTATCTCCCCTTTTTGAAAGTTTTATATCTTGTTAGATAATTGGGGAGGGTTGCGGACACACAATGATATTTGACAGGAAATTTCATGGCTCAAAAGGGAACCCACTCTTCCCCTTAAGGTTGAGACATTTTCCATTGAGTCATTCCTTCAAGAGGGGGAGGGTACGATTTTCTTTCAAGTGTAAGTGTTTGTCGGTCAGCTTGGCTTGAAATTTTATTGGTTAGGAAAAAAATACGTTATTTGACCTATCTTTCGCGATAAAAATATTTTATTCAAACCAATCCAAAAACGCTTTAAAGTTTCATCACAAAATTAATTAGATTTTGTTCCAATTTTTAATTAATATTCAATTGAAATTTTATCACATTTAAGTGGAGTAGGAAACTTACTGTTTTATCTTGTTGGATAAATTACTTTTTCTATGTTTTCTTTGCTTGGTAAAAACTCACCTTTTTCCCTTACATTAAAATTATCAAATAGAGTTCAGTTTTTATATTATATCTACAAATGTCTAAAAACATCGCTAAATATATATCTATTAAATATCTATGTTTAAATTTAGAGAATGTATGAAAACAATGAATATATTCTATAGTTTCATTTGTGTTACTTTAATCACTACTTTCAGTTTTTAAAATAATAATTATTTCATAATAAAATGTCAAAAAAAAAAAAAAAAAAACCGAACGAGTCAAAATCAGAAATGCTTTAAGATTTTCAATTATTACAAATGAATCATTTTTAAGCTTCTGTATTTCATTACTTTTAAAATTTTCTAATGCATGAATAAAAATAATACCAAAAAAACCAAACTTTTCTTAAATCTATTAGATTTTTTTTTCCAAATTTCAAAGCCAGGTATTCAGGACAGCTTACACACGATGCCCAGTTTTGTAATGTTAAGTTTCGAAATACATCCGAAATTTAAATAACTGAACTACATCTTCCTTCAAAGTGAAGATGAATGAGGTTTACCCCTCAAATTCATATTTTTCAAAGTTGATTTTTTGAATAATTAGTAATTAAAAGCGTCTGCATACATTTAAATTAGTTCATGCGTGTAAGTGTCAACTGTACATTTGCACAGATACTTTTGATTAGTAATTATTTGAAGATTCAAATTTAAAAAAAAATATTCATAAGTGTAAAATCTCTTATAATTAATATCCTGTTAAAGGATAACTAAAGTTCATGTAATTAAAATCCGGATATTTTTCGTAATCTTAACAATATACAACTAGGAATTTTACATAAGCTACCCTGAAAATCTGCTTTTCAAATTACGATAAAAAATATTTATGTATGGCACATACAAATTTAAAAATTATTAATCACAAAAACTTACAATTCTATGAAAATTTAAAATATAAAATTCAAAATTTAATATATTTCATCGCCAGCATATTTTCATATATTCCGTAAGTTTTGTACAAATCAGTTAAAAACCGCACGTTATTAGCAAAAAATATGCTGAACAATTATTTGATGAATATAAAATAAAATTTTTACTTGGAAGTAAAGCTGAAATGCTAAAACTTCGGTTTACAAAAATTATAAGCATATCTACAATAGTATCTGAAATAATTATTTTAAAATTCAGTTCGAAATTTGTTAAATATATTATACGTAATATTAAATAACGCGTCAACATAATAAAGTAATAGTTTGATGCATTCACAGATTATTAAAAATAGATATGTGACATTATCGCAAATGTTAAAAATTTTAAAATTTTAAATTCAATTATAATTTTAAATAAAATTGTACACTGTGTTATCATATTGGTATAGAAGATATAAAACTTACATCTAAAATAGATGGAAAATGCAATCTGCAGTGCCATAATCTTGAACAGAATACGGCATAATCACTTGATAAGGTAGAGTCAGCCTTGGGTAGGAACAACTTGTGCTCAAGCTTAGGGCTTTGCAGTTTTGGGAATACCACTCTGACAATTACAGTTTTCAGAGGAAAATGTAAAAATTACAAATACAAAAATAAGACGCGTAATTTTTTATACATTTTAATAACAAAGGATTTTAGAATGGACTTCCAACTCATTGTTGTGAGATAACAATACCTAAGGTAACCAACCGTACTCCTTTAGGGAGTTTTGAACTCCTTTTTCGCAAAGAATATATTCCTTTTAAAATCTGTCCTACCAAAATATGCCTTTGCATCCTTTTGTACTCTTAAAAAAATTTATGAACTATAATGGCAATTTTATGCAAACTTTTAAAAGTTCCAACCCATTCCCATCTAAAAGTGTGGCCGCGGTAGCCTGGTGGTCAAGGTTTCAGATTCATGAACGGCGGTTTTCGTTAAGTCGCGGGTTTGATCCAGGGCCGCAAAAGACCAGCAGTGTACACTCAAAGGCCCAAAGTCCTTCCGTGATGTGGTGTGGAAGTTAGGAGAGGGAGTCACTCTCGTCACTTGGCCAAGGTTCAAAAGGACGAGGTCCATCGCCAATGGCCCTCGTGTTGCTTTTGGTGAGACGTTAATAAAAACTAATCCCATCTAAATTCATTTTTTATCATAAAAAAAAAAGTTTGGACTCCCCTACTTAGAAGGAAATTGTATTCCCACCATAAGATTTCTGTGTACCGAACGGGATTGCATCATTTCTGGGATCCTCATTTATGCAAACGAAAGTGATTTGGCAATACTAGTGTAAGTTGGCATTACTAAATTTTGCTAGTATAAGTTTTTTTTTTTTTTTTTTTTTTTTTTTTTTTGCTGAGCAATATGGGTTTCTCAAAGAGGAGTATAAAACATTTTAATGAATATATATAAATGAGAGTTTCCTTTTATTAAGACAGCAATTAAAATGACATTTCGTTGGTTAAATGTATAATTTGCAATGGAGCAATTTTTATTTTGTGTGTTGGACAAAATTTAATAACAAGTACTTGGATACTAATATTGAAACAAAGAATGAAATATATTACTAAGAATATGTTGTATGAACTTAAGTGTAAATGTTAAAATTTTCATTAAATTTTAAGCGAGTGTGGACAAAATTTGAAAACTATAAAAAGAAGTTCATTAAAATGACTTTTGGTGTTACAATGTATAGACCACTGTAACTAAAAACATTAAGTGTTCCGCAAATATTTCCTTTCTTTAGAAAAAAAAAAGTGTTTCAAAGGTAGGCATTAAGGTACTTTAAAGACATGTTGCTTTGTTATAAGCATTTAATAAAAAATATTATTTTTTTCTGATAATTGTATCTGATATTTTTAACATTTGTAACATTTAAAATTATTGATTATAAACGATTCTTTGCATTTTTTTGTAAATTGAACGAACACTTTGATTACAATTATGTTTATTTGAGGATATGTAAACTCTGATTTATTTTATACATGAAATACAAGTTTTGAATAAATTGATTTTTTTTGCTAATGTATTTGTTTTAAAATATGCATATTTATGTGTTATATTGAAATGTCTAACTACCCAAAATTATATCTGATTTGTTCTTCACTCTAGGTTTTCAAGATTTTGAAACAGGTTTTGCCATTACTCTTGTACTTTTTTAATATTTTATAGGGAAAAAGACAATTAAATAATCGAATTTTTGATCTAATACACACATATAGCTGTTTTAAGGTAGAATTTGTTAAATGGACTGAGATTAGTAGAGGAAGATGATTTTTACATATTGTAAATATTTTGGACTGAACTAAGACATATATTTTAGTCCCTTTACAGTTTGGGAAGCAATATCGTAAGCAATTTTGCGTTGAGGTTGATATTGAATATAAAAAGCTCCTGTGAAAGTGAGGTGGTTTACTTTGAAACCAGCACACACACACAGCACAAATAGAGTACATTTTGAAATTATATGATCCGCTTCGGTCATGTCATTTAAATTTGGAAATACCTTACATTTGGAAAAAAAACACCATCCTTTCTATAGATCAAAACATACACTCTGCTTTCTCTACAGTCAGATATTATTTTTCTATAAAATTACCCAAGAAATTAAATATGATAACATTTCAGCTACAGTTTCTTTTATTGCAATATAGTGCGAGATATGATGATTAATTCATACCATTAATACTAAAGAATAAACTAACAATAGTATGGTTATATTCCTGGGATTTAGGATGCATTTCTAAAATTTAAAATTGCTTACAAAATTTGTTATGAATTCTTTGAAGAAATGTCTGTCAACTTCACTGAACTAAAGTATTTTAAGTGTACTGTTTTGAAAGACAAAATTAAAAGGGGAAAAGTTTCTCTCGCTGCTCAATTTGTAATAACTGATATGTAAGATGTAGTTATGAATGACAATTTTCCGTTAAGAGATATAATACGAAGATGTATTTAAAGTTTGAAAATACTAAAGAAACGGAAAAGTGAAAATTAAAATGTGGGTTTAAGACGGTTAGAAATATTTCGACAGTTTGAAGAATATATACCCCATTAAAATTTAAAATTATACATTGAATATCAAGTTTATTGCCTTGGCATAAATGTGGATATAGATGGGGCATTTCGCTTAGAGAAGAAGTATTCAAACTTTTGCACTTTGGGGAACCCTTTGAGCTAGCCAATACCTTCAAGGAACAGCTTGATCAAACACCAGAAAAAATAGGATATCAAAACTCATTATCCTAATCAAATTAACAAAATTTTTATTGCATTTCTATTTTATCATATTAAAAACGTCTTAGTAAGATTAATAAATGGTAAGGTTGCTAATGTTTTTTTTTTCCTGAAATGAATGATGAATATTAAATAAAAAGCAACAATTTTTTAAATATAACGAATTAATGAAAAGAAATGTTTTTAATGACTTGGCCATGATTGTTTCTTATTGCAAAGTATTTTTACGTTTGGAATAATTGTTGAAATCTGCAACCTAATGTCTTCTTCAGCATCCGATCTGTTTCTGTATTTTGTTTTTGTCGCAACATACAAAAAGAAAGATTTTTCACATATATAGGTTGAAATGTATAATATTAGTTGTCTCAACTCTTTCGGCAGTTTCATGTTATTCTTTTCTAATGTTAATGAAAAAATACATAATATCAACTTAACTAAATTTTAATTTCAACTGAATGCATATTAATTTGATATATCAATCAAACATATACACACTTAATTATTTCTTTTGTAGGGAGTTCGGAGATTTTCTTCTTTTATTGGATTAAGTTCAGTTTTTTTTTTTATTAACGTCGCGCTAGAAGCAACACGAGGGCTATTGGCAACGGACCTCTTAATTTTGAACTTCGGTCAAGTAACGAGGACGACACCTGAGCTGGCACCCCCCTCTCCTAACTTCCACACCACGCCAATTTCTTTTATTGGGAGTTCAGTGGATTCACAGTCTTGAGAAGGATTTAGGATACAAGATAATTTTTCATTTTGAACAGGATTCAAGAAATGTTTTTTGCAAATCTGATAAATGTTTGATCCAATTAATTTTTGCATTTTTATCAGGATCAGAGTTACAGTCCTCTTAAATAAAATGCAAATTACCAAAGCGTTTCATGTTATCTTTCAAAATAGATTCTGCCCAAAATTTCAATTTTAAAACAGTGGCGCCAATTTTACTACATACCTTGAAAATAATGAATAAGTGTATGATACTTCACCAGAGCCAAAAAACACGGACTAATATGTGACCTATTGTGACTCGATTTATGTATTTGAAACACGTGACTTTTACAAAATTTAAAATTTTATTTTATCCTTAAAATATTTATTTATATTTATTTTTACAAACAAACTTCTTTTGAGAATTCAATCTTCTATAAAAATTAAGAATTTTACTAAAATTCTGGCGCTTTGATTAAGCAAATAGTGCTTGATAGCAAATACTAACCATTACTTTTTTTTCCAAACATGCAAACAATCTTGTATTTTCTTGGTCTCGTATTCAACAATGAATATAGGGTACTTTTCCCCGGTTAAAATCGTAATATTAAAATTTAAAAAAAAAAGTTTTTAAAAATGACAGAAAAAAGAATTTTTTTATTGTTTGAAGCAAACAAATATTTTTCAACTATTAATCCACCAATTTTTTTTCAAGCTGTATTTTTTTATTCTTCAATTGTTTAAACACTTTTATTGAAACTCAATAGATCGGGCGAACACCTTCCAAGTTCTGATGTGAATAATTTGAACCCCATTCCTGCCTGCTTGCAGCCTGTCATACAAGATTCCCACAAGGCAACGAAATCGCTTATCAAAGCGTCGGATCTGAGTAATAAAAATGCCCAACCCAAAGGGCTGTTGTCGACCCCCCGCGTCTCAAAAGGGGGAAGGAATAGGAGCTTCTTGCATTTTTGAAGAATTTGTGAATGGAAAGCGAAAACTTCTCGTGACCTTTAACTGTGCTTAAGTAGACTGCTTTCGGAATTGCTTTACACAAAAAAGTAAAACGCTTGGAAAAATTATTCATACATTAAAAGTAATTTATAAACTAAAGTCTGAAAACATACAGTCGGTTTTCTGATAGATACCTTCCCACATAGGCATCAAGGGAAACGAGACAGTCGATTGGGCAGCTAAATCTGCAACTGGTGAAAGCTCTCCTACCATTCCATATTGTGTCATCAAGAAATACATTCAGTCAACAATTCGTGAATATAGGCAGAATCAGTGGCATTTGGAAACAGAAAATAAATTATATCATATTAAATCCATTATTTGTCATTGGCATACATTTTCATGCAGAAGATAGGACGCAATTTTAATATGTCTATGTATCAGACATACGAGATTGACACACAGGCACTTTTTTCTTGTTGAAACACCCCCAGAGTTTCAGAAAGACAATTGTATTATCCCAATCAGAGGACACACATAATGATCTAACTATTATATTTATCCTTTGATTGTGAGGCAAATTTTAATTGAACGCTCCTTTTTTTTAAAATCCGTTCTTATGAAACATTTTAATTCTTATACAACTTTCTTTAATTGACTTGGTTGGAGGAACTCCTCAACCGAATGTTTTTAACTTTTCAAATATCATTGGTTTTACCACATACATATAATTTTACTAGATTTTATAGTGTTCTCTATCTTGATCTGGAATTTTAAATTGTTTTAACTTGGGAAACATTTTGTAATGTCTGCACCTTGGCACCATATATCCCCTGAGACTTCAGTGACAGAAATTAAAACCAACCAACCTTTTTTCTAAGAGCGGCGTTCTTTCGCAAGTACATAGATGAAGCCACTACATTTCTTCTAATAATACCTATGCAGCATAAAAAAACAGATAATAAAATAATAATTTAATTCATTTAGTACATAAAGGTCCCCTTGCACTTTACTTAATGTGAGACATTACATACACGATTCTACAAACTGGTAGAAGTCTATATAACTATGAGGCTTGTTTAGAAAGTAATGTCTCTGTAGCCATGACTATTTATTTGTTAATTAATTTTTAAGATTTCGTTGTAGTTGAAAGCTTCGTGTGCATTCTCCAATGGTTTTTATCAGGTTTTTTTTTCAGTCGTGGAAGTGCTAAGAAATGAAGATTGGAAATAAGGCATGCTCCTCCCACCCGACTTTCCACTTCTTTCCAAAGATGAAAGAACATTTTAAAAGACATTACTTGCCTGATAGGTGCCTTTAAAGCCTGCGTTGACAATAACTCTATCTCCGACGAGTTTGGGAAAGTATGAGGAAAGATATGATGTAAAAAGTTCACAATTCATTACCCAGAAGTCAAATTTAATTTTAAGGAACAAAAAGAATTATGAATATCGGGTAAAAGAACATTATAGCTGTGGAGACATTATCTTTCAACAAGATTCGTACATAGTCCTCATCTTAATCATAACCCATTGATATCAAGTGACCTGAAAAAGTGCTCACTTGTAAAGAAACGTCCAGAGAAGGTTGAAACTTTTGCAACTTCCTGGACCAAGGATAAAACCTCTTGGTGTCGATGTAATAATCAAAGACTGTTGAAGCGTCCGCTCCGCCCTGGCCCGGAGTACCGGATATGGGAAACTTGACGGACTTGAACTCGCTCAAAAACCAGTTGGAAAATTCGAGTCGTCCATCCGTTCCGCTGGATAGGGCCAACCCTGACCCAAAAGCCCAGACACAGCAGAAAACGAAGTAGAGCTCATAAAGCTCATTAGGAGAGTCGGGAGGCGTGTTCTCGGGTGTTAGCAGGCATTCCAGGAGACAGCACAGGGTCTAAAAGATAAAAAGAGCTCGTGACAACCCTTCACATATTATCCAAGAAGAAAGATGCTGCTTATAAACAAAAATAAGTTTTATGTACGCTTGAACATATTCCCCGAATTCTTTACGTAATTAAAGTTCAATCAATAAAAATAATCAGCCATCACTTGTGGTGATTTTTGGCTTTCTTTCCTTTTCAGATTTTTGTAGTTGTATCGAACGTTTCTGAATGCCCATTTGTGTCTATTACAAAGTTTTGCTAACCATAGCGAAAATGCATCGCTATTTTGAACTTAGGTCAAGTGACGAGGACGACATCTGAGTTGACAGTCTACTTTCCAAATTTACATATCCTAACATGACAACTTAGAGCCCCGACACGTATAAATTGTACCATCTCCACTTCACTGCGAGTCTTTAGGGGCATAAGGACTCGAACCCATAATCGAAATCAATATTAGCCGCGAATTCGCTATCATGATCGTTCCAAAGACCGTTAGCCTTGAAGGTTGATACCCGAATCAAACACCACCGAGTCTATTATTCTACTAACCAGGATATCGTGGTTCTTACCTGCATAATTCCTCTTTGATATTGTTTACGTAATTTGCTTATGTTTTTTCAGCAACTTTTAATAATTTTTTTTGCTTTTCAGTAAGATCTCGTTTAAATCATTTCATAAACTAAAACTATCCAAAACGTTTGAATTAATCTAATCAAACCCACAAACGTCGGTGCAAGAGAAAATTTATTATACATGGTAAGAAAAATTAGATAATATTTATTTGAATCAGAAGAAGAATGATGGCTTGCCCAAAAAACTTTATTTTGAATTAAGAACCAGCTGAGGATGAATTGATAAAAATAAAATTTTAGGAAAATGTCTTCAACAAATTACATTATTTGATATCATTGCTCATTTTTCTCAATATGTAGCCGATCTATCGGGTATTGCTTAACTTCACTACATTTTATAAGCAAAAAAAGGCAATAGGATTTTTAAGTCTAGACCTTTGATAAAATTGAAAGTATTAGAAAACAAATGTGAAAACTATGCATGGCAAAATAAAACCAGATTTTACTATTGTTATATCTATTTTCAAGAAATGGGATTTTTAGGTTCGATTAACTTTTTTAGATCAGAGATTTAAGATTCGTTCCCTGATCATTCCAGATCATGTTTAAATTCATTTCATTCGCTTAAGATCTCCCTCAAAGCTGACAGGAAAGATATTAATCTGTCGTTTGTTTCTTGCAAAGGAGCAAATCTTATATAAGAAAAGGGAAAAAATGAGTTTTACTTCCTTATATTTTTCTCACAGCGTTTACCTAAAAATGTTTTGGTGACGGATTTGATCTGGTTAATTGCGCTCACTTGCTTTCTACGCTGCGCCTTTGACAACTGAGCAATATTGTGAGTGAGTGATTGTGGATTTTAATGGCGAAAGAGCCAAAGCAAGCCTTGCTGCGCCAAACACTTGTTAAATTATATCAGTGTAAAACTTTTAAAAAATATGAATCAAACACACAGTGAAAAATAAGAAAAAGTTAAAAATCAAATTTGGTGTAAAAGGCCAATTCGTTTTATAAAAGCAAATAAATTATGGTGGGGGGTTCCCCCCCACCAAGTCAGAGAGGTTTAAAACTGATGTATGAAAAAATATACGACGATGATTGTCAAACACTGGACAGTCAATTAAAATATGATGAATCGTGTAAAGGACAAAGCAGGACGGACACTCGGGAGCATCTTCTCCAAACAAAAGATGTTTGTGAATGAATCTAGTATGTCCAATGCGAAGGCGAGTCAATCTGACATCTGCTCTTCGCATTGGAAAAACAGGCCATTCTCTAATGATCAGCTTCACTGAATGTAATTTGCTATTAATCTGGAGACTCCACGAATCCTGCCATGTCAGATGAACAAGCATTAAAATGTGACATCATATGTCCTCAAGTGGGACTGAGAGCTGCAGAGGATTCGTTGCCGAATGTGCAGACTAGTACCTACAAAAAAAATACCTACATAACTAGGTATAAAATACCTACATAACTAGGTATCCAACAGAATTTTATAACATAACCCCAGCTATATAGCTGGCAAAAAAGGTCTGCAATGTCAATCGCAATAAGATGATTGCGATCGTCAAGATGAACCAATGTTTCCAGGACGCTCCTGCTGTCAGTTATATGACGAAATTCCGCGAAGTGATTTTCTCGACAATTCTGAGGGCACAGTAAATGGCGACAGCTTCGGCAGTACATATACTTCTAGAAGCGTCAGTCCGGTTACTGTGCTGATGTCGTTCGAAACGACACCACAGGAGACATATACAGTTCCTTTCGATTCATCCGCGTAGATGGGAATAAAATCCGCGTACTGATTACGGTGGAAAGCAAAGAGGCGTAGGAAAATAATTTGACATGTGGTGATTTTGCTGTATGAGGAAAAGAGGTTATGATCGATGAATCTTGGTATATTCCAAGGAGGAAATGTGAGAAATTTACACTGTTGGACTTATAAGCCATGTAGGTTGAGTTCCTCAATAATATCTTTCACTCTCTCTGAGAAAGGACGAATGCAAGATTGTCGAGCATCGTACAATCTCCGTAAAGATGCACTGATGTGTATAGATTGAAGAGGATGAAACTGAACTGATGACATGCGATAAAAGTAATTGAGAGACAGTTTCTTACTTCGCAAAGCCAAAGGTAATCGGTTACAAAACACATAGAGACTCTGTACAGGTGACGTTCGAAACGCACCACAGCAGATTCTAAGAGCATTATGGTGGACTGGTTCTAGCTTCCGCAACGTAGTTCTACAAGCAGATCCGTAAACGATACATCCATAGTCAATCCGGAACAGAATCACACTCGGAGTAAAGAAATTCGATCCGCTCCCCAAGAGATGTTGGACAATACCTTCAAGATATTCAAGGATTTCTCACATTTCTTCCGCAGATGTAAAATGCGCAGAAGGAAAATGAGTTTGCGGTCGAAAATTACTCCGAGGAAGCGGACGTCAGCGACGAAGGGAACTGATGTATCACGGATGCGAATATCAGGATCGGGTTGGAGACCGCATTTCCTACAAAAATGCACGCAACTACTCTCTCTGGCTGATATACTATGACCATTTGCGTCCCACCATGTAACCAGGTTATTCACTGTGGTCTGAAATCGTCGCTCAATCTGCAAATCGTCGACGTATAATAATCCATGAACTGATGGTTGCAGTTGAGAAAGTATAGGGGACCGATGACAAATAAAAAGAGTGGGGCTCAGAATGCTTCCCTGAGAAACTCCTTCAAATTGAGTAAGAGAAAAAGACAAAACATTACCAACCCGTACTTTAAATAATCTAAAAGAGAGAAACAATTGAATAAAAAGAGGCAAATTGCCTCTCAGACCATAAGAGTATAAAGTGCATAGAATCCCATAGCGCCAAATACAGTTATATGCCTTTTCGATACCAAAGAAAATAGAAATTAAATTATTCCTCCGTACGAAAGCAGAAAGAATCTGACTTTAGTGTAGAAGGATGTTATCTACTGTGGATCTTCCTTTACGGAAGCCCCTCTGAAACGGAGGAATGCATTGATCCTTTTTCCAATTGATAAACGAGACGGGCATTGACTATACGTTCAAGGGTCTTACAAAGGCAACTCGTCAGAACGATAGGTCTATAATAGAGAAAGTTCTTAGGATCCTTACCAGGCTTCAGAATAGGAATAACGATTACTTCCTGCCACTGGCTACGAAACACATTCTCCCTCCATATTCGGTTCAATAGGTGAAAGAGACTGACAAGTGAATCCTCCCTCAAGTGGCGAAGCATATCATATGTTATATCATCAGAGCCTGGACTGGTATTGTTAGCCAAGGACAGAGCCTTTCTCAATGCCCACATGTCAAAGTCACAGTTATAAGGGAGTGCTTGAAGTTGATAGGCGTCTGCTCAGTACGATTCACAGTCGCTAAAAATGTAGCGCTATATGAATCGGAGCTTGACACTAGCAAAAGAGTGGCCAATGACATTAGCCACTTCAACAGGTGAAGAATGCACAGCATTTGCAGTTTCCAGTAACGCGATGGAAAATTCCCGATACAGGGAGTTTGCAGCTTTTACCTTTCTCCATAACTGTTGACTTGTGGTAGACGATGTGATGGAAGAGACATACCTGATCCAATATTCTCTCTGACTATTTCGCCTTAATCTGCGAGCTAACGTCCTTTGCCCTTTTAAAGGCTATGAGGTTTTCGGTTGTGGGATATCGTCTGAATCCACAATTTCCACGATAGAGGCAGTGACATGTCGGACAGAGCTATTTATATCTTGATCTTGAACCATCGTACCAGTAACCGCTAGCTATGTGAATAAATCCCATTCTGCCCGGTTGAAGTGGTAAGTGGGAGGACGAAGTCGCACCCTGCTACCACGGACCTGGGAGATTAGGACAGGGAAATGATCACTATTAAGTAGATCATTAAGAACCTCGAAATTCAGCGACGGTAGCAGTGTTCGGTGAACAAATGGCTATATCAAGGAAATGAAAAGTCCTAGTGGGAGCATGGAAATACGTTTTCTCATAGGTATTCAGCAGACAGAGACTGCGATTAGAGATCAATCGCTCGATCTGCCAACCACGAGAATTTGCACCATTATACCCTCACTGAGAGCTGTGTCCATTAAAGTCACCTAGAAGAAGGAAGGGAGTTAGTAATTGATTGACTAAGTGGTTCAAATCGATTTGCGACACAACATCGTTAGGTGGCAGGTAAATGCAGCAGACTGTGATTAATGTGCGGGTATGAATTCGCACAGCCACAGCCTGCAACGAAGTTTTTCAGTGTAAGGACATTGTGAGGAAAGTGTTGGGATGCCAAGATTCAAACACCTCCAGAAGAAGATGATGTAGCATCAATATTTCGTCATGCACATCCACGCTCTCGTATTGTCATATTAATCTCCAGAAAAGTTTTCTGAAGAGCAACACAGACAGGTTGGTGCGTAGATATAACAGATTTGAGATTCACTTGTTTAGGTTGTAAGCCGCGGCAGTTCCAGGAAACAAAAGCCATTAATTGGGCGCACCGGAAGACGAAATTCCCATTTCCAGGACCCCCATGGAGTCATAATCTTCGGACGATGGGCGTAAACCCTCCGTATCCTCGTCAATGACACAGTGTTTTTTTAGAGGAACGTTGTTCTTCGCAGTAGATTTTTTGCCTCTGCAAAGCTTTTGACCTGTCCAATGGCCTAGTCTGATTTGCTTTTGCAGAGGAATGGGTTTTAAGAATATTTTTTTCTTTGATTGCGTAGTTTTTTTTTGTAGGTTGTGATGTCTTATTAGTACGTTGCGGTGTCTTAGTGGTAGGTTGCGGTGTTTTAGTGGTAGGAACATGTTCAGGAAATTGCGTGGATTTTGAAATTTTAGTAGTGCGGGTTGCCGTAGCGTAGCCTTTTCCCTGTACAGTGGTACGGGAAGCGACTACCCACGAGCCTCGGGATACAACAAATTCTGCAGCGTCTACACCGTTGCTATTTCCTTTTCCTCGACCCATTTAGGGCAAGAACGAGAGTATGCAGTGTGGTTTTCCTGACAATTGACGCACTTCTCTGCAGCGTTACAGGAAGCACTATCGTGTCCTGTTGCTGTACAGAGAGCGCAAGTCAATTGTCCCCTACACGCATTCTTAGAATGGCCATAATGCTGGCAAGTAAAACATCTCAGAGGGTTTGGAATATATGGTCGGACAAAGAAACGGAGATATGCGGCCTGAAGAGTCTGTGGCAGGATAGGAGTCGAAGAGGTCAAGATGAGGTGCTTAGTGTTAAGCACCTTACCACCTCTCCTAATCGTAATCCTCCGGACACCACAAACCAGCTGGTCCTACAAATTCTCCAAGATCTCTTCTTCCGACACGTTTTCCAATTCCATTCCGAGAGTAATTGAGATTTTTATGTGGTGAAGTTGTCACTAAATAATGTCCCAAGGACTTCATCTTCATAACAAGTTGAGCTTGTTTAGAATCACAGATTTCTATTAAGATGTGACCAAAACGCAGATTTTTGATATCCTGAACAGTTCCTACCATACCCTGAATTCCCTTTTGAATCAAAAAGGGAGAAATGGTAGCAAAAGTATCAGTCTCTCTTTTTGAAAGAAAGAAACGGAAGTTGATAATTTCGGTAGATATGTCCGAGTTTCTATCGTTGCATTTTCATTATAACGTTCAACCTTGTCAGCCCATGGTTCACTATTCGATTTGAAAGAGTTTTTTATAGCTTTGAAAGCCCAAACGGATTCCATTTTAATTATCGCCATAATGTCTGAGAAAAAACACGGATTCACTTCTAGTTCGATCGGGGCCCCTGCCAGACCTCGTCTCCCTACCCTTTCCTAACGTGGAAACGAATAACCTCCGGAGAAATTCGTTACAGTCGGACAATGTGAACTGCTCCCATTACGTGTCCAGGCAGAGGCACAATCCTAGGCCGAAGCCAAGGAGGATTTCTCGAAATGGGCGGAAGGTCACACCATCCAGCCATACGCAACCAAGGCTCTCCCTCTGGGAACATTTTGAGGATGGCGTTACTGATGGAAACTGTTACCGATGGCGCACGCAACTTCACTCCTCCCAACCAAGGCCCTTTCCAATCACGCCCATGCGGTTTCCCACTAGGTACCTCCGCATGAGGGGTACTGGGGCCCCGTATTGCCAGAGCTAGGCACGCAGGAGATCGGCATTGATACGCCGTCGGCCTTTTAGTGTGTTTGTAGAGACACCACAAACATTTTTTTTTTATTTTTAATTTTTATATAATTTTTTCTTATATATATATATATATATATATATATATATAACACATCGATCAATAACTCCCAAGACTAACCCAGAGATGGCGCTCGTAGTAAACCAGTAACCAGGTCTTTCTATAGTACTAACCTTTGCTTGAAACGTGTCAAAATTTTAAGTCGATCGGACCAGGAGAAAGGTTTTTTGAAGTGAAGTGAAAAAGGTTTTTTCCAAGTGGGTGCCGTGATTGCTTTCGATGGAACAAAAACAGCAACGAGTCGATGATTCAGAAAGCTGTTTATCGCTATTTACTCGCAACAAAAAAGATTTCTTGCGGGGAAAAAAAAAAAAAAAAGATTTGGAAAAGCGTTGGAACGATTGTATCACCCTAAAAGGTGATTAACAAAAGGTGTTATGTTGATGAATAAAAAAAAATTTTGCAAAAAAAATGTTGTTTTCAATGTTAGACTCGGGAGTTATTGATCGATGTGTTATATATTTGTAACCCCAAAATTAGTATATACACAGAGATGAAATAAAACTGCGTTAGAATAAACTGTTTTCCGCTTGATATCATAAAATATGAAGCGGAAAAACCCCAAAGCAAAACACATGACAAAAAAAAAGGGAGAGAAGAGGGGAAAAAAGATCACTGAGGTACCTCGGAGTTGAGATGCCCGTACTCATCTGAAGAAGATGAGCCCCCTGAGGGGCAACTGAGCAATAAAGAAATACCGCAGTTATTGGGCATTTTCTACTGAGGAGAAGTGCTGATCCAGTTCAAATGTTGACCTTGTCTGTCCTTAGAACGAAGAGTATTTATTAACTGTGGTTAATGGACATTTGCGTGTCGGGTAGGAATAAACTGCAGTTATTACAAAAAACTAAATAAAACTCATCTCGAAGAATGAAAAATATAATATAACATAATGACATCTTAGCTGATGCTTTATCTCCTCACCACGTGAAGATTGAAACTTTATTGAAATTAATATGGAGCTTCCCCAGTAATTCCACTCCAAGGTATTTAGGTTCGAAGGTGTGTAATTTTAATGAAGTGAGTACCTCTCCCCTGATTGGGAGATATCTTCACATCAAAAATATTGAGAGAGAGAAAATTGTAATAGTTACGTAAGAAATGAAGTGAGATAGAAAAGTGAATTCTAGAAACTAAGTACACGCCCGCCAATCGGGCGCGTAGAGCGATGCCGGTTCCCCCCGGCAGCCGCGAGGCGGTCGAGTGAGATCTCCGGAGAGGTAACCTCTTTCCCCGATGAATCTGCCTCGACTGAACAAGCACAGGGGAAGGTGGGAACGTTCTGATTGGTCGAACGCTCTCGTTGATAAGTGAGGAGAGATAGAGTGAAGAACTCGCAAGTAAGCTAGCGTTTTCTCTATAAGAGAAAAGGAGAGAAATTCGAACCTTCGAACTTCGGAAAGCCCTTCAATACCATCCGAACATAATTTTAAACTATTGAAAAAATTACGCTGTGTGAACAATTTAGTGATGATCGGAAGGTTTGAATGAAAATATGAAATTGACCTAACTCGCGTGGAATGAAATCGGTGAATAGTAATTTTGAAAAGTAGGATTGAAGTGATTTTTAATGTGTGTGACTGGAATTAGATTCCAGCACAGGAAAAAAAATTTTGAAAAGTCCTGGTTATAGTAATTGGGAGCCTATAGGTGTCACATTAAGAAAAAACAATGGGGAGCTAAAATATTACAAGCATGTTTGCGGGGGTCCAGGGCACTCCGCTTGTTTGAGGAACAGTATTAGTAACCCAAATGAAGTACTGGGGTTGCGACGTTTGAGCCCTTTTAAGGTATCCGTACACCTTTAAAACGTCATTTTTGTCAAAATTTTCGATTTTCTAATTTTAACATCAGTTTAAATTTTAAACTTTTTTCTTTCTAATAGTGTTTGAATTTTGCTTATACCTTATTTAGAACTTAAGTTACAGGGATTTGAATTTTACTCGTTAGCTGATTTTTGAAACCGGAAGTGCATTTCTGCAGACAGGAAGTTGGAAGAAATGCTTGTTTACATTTTTATTTTTCGAAATATCTTTTATATGTACAATGGTACAAAATAAATAAATTTTAAAACATGAATCTGAATTTTCAGAATGTTTGAAAATACATTTGGCAACAGGTTTTTAAATACATTTTTATCTTGAATCTGGCAAGAAAAGAGAATCGTTATTGTTTGTTTACATCTGTTTTGGTTTCTGTTCTCATTCTTATAAGTTTCTGTTTAAGATTGTTTTTATTGTTGAAAAGCTCAATTTTTTTCGTTTAAAATGGGAAATTCAAAAAGGAGAATTAGTGTTATAAGAAAAAGACAATTTCGTGGTAATGGTTTTACCAAAAATGATAGCAAAAATAGTACTGTAACTGCTAATGTCAGTGCTTCAAAATTGAACCTTTCTGCCATTCTAGATGAAGAAATTGCTGAATATGAAAATAAACCGCTAACCGGCAACAGAATTATTGACATTGCAAAATTACTATGGAATTGCTGTTCGAAGTACTGTAGGCAATCTACTCAAACTTCAACAGAATGTCATTGCGGCCTTGTACCACTGTGCATCGAGTGGCAAGAAACCCATACATGGACAGTGCCCTATCGGAAAAGATAGCTGGTGTTATTATCAGCGAGCACTGTCATGCGGCAAAAAGCCCAAAGAAAAATATAATGGCTTATCCAATGATATATTAAATTTAATTAAACCTACATATTTAGAACTGTGTTCTAAAGAACTTCTGTCAAAGTGCCTTCATGGTAAGACACAGAATGCCAATGAATGTTTTAATGGCATAATTTGGCAGAGGGTACCGAAAGAGGTTTTTGTGTGCCTTAAAATTCTAAAATCTGGTGCGTTAGATGCTGTTATACAGTTTAATGATGGGTACAAGGGCTGTGTTGAAATTTTAAGGAAATCAAATGTAACGCCTGGTTATTTTACCTTAAAATCTTACAAACACCTTGACAGTTGACGAATTTTTGATGCTGCACGTCATTCAACACCAAATGTAAAGCAGCGTCGAAAAATACTCAGAGCTCTTAGGGAAAAAAAATTAATGTATTAGAAAGCAAAGAAGGTGTTATATATAAATCAGGGGCATTTTAAATATATTTTAACATATGTTTATTATTAAAAATTGCAATTGAAAGTTTGTTTTTGATTTTTCTCAAAATTGAGTTTTCTCGACATATTTACATATGGCAACGTAGATATCAGAAAAAGTTATGAACCAAATTAATTGAAATTTTGCAAATGTCTTCCTTATACAATTTTTAAGAACCCCTACCACTTTCATGATTATAAAATTGATATATTTTTAGTAACAAAGGTGTAAATCATGTATTGTTGTAACTTTTTTATGATTTTTCATTGTTATTTGACTCGAAACACAATAAAAATTATTGTAATAAGATTTTCATCATGAAAGTAGTACCAGCCCCCAAAAATGTTATGATGAATAAGATAAAAGTTACAGAATAATGATATTTTTGTTTACTTTTGAGTTATGAGCGTTATTCTAATAATTAATTTATGTACTATTTTCACTATGTTTTTCACTCCAAAATTTTTTTTTGATTTAAAAGCAAATTATTAAATGTGTTTTTCATAGTTTTAGGTTATATTTTAGCATAAAAAAATATTTTTATAACAAATATCAATGTATTTCAAAAAATTTTCTTCGAAGGTGTACGAATACCTTAATTGCTGGAAAATTTTCGAACGATTGTTCGAGAGGAGCTCGAGGGAAGATTTTCTCCTCAGATTACAATTTGGTTGCGTATTGACCTCAGTGACGGACCTCAGCGCATTGGGGTGGTGTGGAAGTTTATCAAAAACGTTTTTTATTACGGCATTATTGGTTCTATTTTAACGGTATTATTCGTCCTATTTTAAGATCCCTATAAATGACTTCATTCCGAACAAACCAGGGAGCGTTTATCATTTTCCTAATATAGGAATTTGATGCGGTGTGCAATCTCTTAAGGTGAGTCATAGCGCAAGCCCCCCAAATTTGAGAGGCATATGTCATAACCGGTCTTACAATAGTTTTACAAAGCAAAACTTTGTGTTTGATCTCCAATGTGCTCTTTCGAGCCATGAGCTTATAAAGCTGAATGTGAACCGCTTGAGCTTTATTACAAGTGTGCTTGATGTGTTTAGCGAAGGTTAATTTTGAGTCCAAAATGCACCCTAGGTATTTGTATTTACATACCCAGGGCACTGTTTGGTCGAAAATTGTGGGGTTTGCCAAATTAAGGGGTCTCAATTTCCTCGTGAACAAGATGGCTGCACTTTTGGACGCATTTACTTTAATTTTCCAGTTCATGAGCCAAGGCTCGAGCTGGGAGATATGGTGTAAATAAGAGACGACGACGGGCATACTCTTATCTTGTGCCAGCACAGTAGTGTCGTCGGCGAAAAGTGCCAACTGTGTATTTGCAGCCTGGGGTATGTCGTTGACATACAAGTTGAAGAGGGTGGAGTCAAGCAGACTGCCCTGAGGGACAGATGATTTGATTGATCGAGTAGTTGAGTGGGTGTGAGCTATCCGAACTCGGAACGATCGGTTCGAAAAATAGCAGAATAAGAGTTTGATTAAAGCGGGTGGGAAATTTAATCACATGAGTTTATGAATAAGACCAAGGTGCCAAATTTTGTCAAAAGCCTTGGATACATCTAAGAAAAGTATACCCGTGGTGAGTAATTTTTCAAAGCCTGTGTGAATCAGCTCAGTGACCCGTAGAAGTTGGTGAACAGTACTGCTCTTAGGAACGAAGTCACATTGCTGTGGGACAATTATATTATTCGCAGCGATGTGCTGATTCAGGCGACGAAGAATTACAAATTCATATAGTAAAGATTTATGAAAAATAACAACTCAACTTGACTCGGAGTTGAAGAACAACTCAACTTGACGAGCAGAGCAGGAGGAACTCAACGCTAGGCGATAGAGTGAGGGGGAAAGCGAGGAACAGGAGAACAATGGCAGAAGAAACGAGCTATGTCTGATAATTCAGTTAGATGAATAGCATTATTGTAAATGTTGTGTATCGTGCTGCATTAATGTTAATTTAAGGTTTTGAAGCTAAAAAAAAGTCTGAACTGACTTATTAATATCTTTTATAACTACTCTCACCGCCTTACAACAACTCGACCAAATGGAGCGTGTTTTACTCATATACTTTACTTAAGCTGCTAAGCAAAGAAATAGGTCTGTAATTTTCGGGGATATCAGGTGCCGATCCGCTTTTATGGATCGGAACCACCACGGCAATTTTCCATTGGTCTGGAAAGTAAGAATTTCTTAACATGCAATTAAGCAAAAAAGTTAAGAAAACAATATATTTGTGAGGAAAAATTTTAATCATGTGATACCATCTGCTCCAGGTGCTTTGCGTGGCTTGGTTTTGTCTACGTATTCCAAAATTTCCGTCGGTTTTGTTGGTGCAATGTGAAGGGGAACTGCAAACCCTCCCAGTTCGTGACCGCTGCACCGGGTGCTGAGTTCACTCTCTGCGGCGATGCTTCCGACCGTGCTACGGCCAGCGTGGAAAAAAAATACTTCTACTTCTTCAGTAACTTTCTCCAAAAACTCTGAGTTTTCGACGTCTTGATTTGGGGAGAATTGGGTTTCTAAGCTGTCAGCAATTACCTCTGCCTTCTCAATGGGGTAAATTGCAACTCTGACGATTGCGCTCTGTAAGGGCGGTATGTGCTGAGGAGGTCTTCTAAGGAATTT
Organism: Nephila pilipes; assembly: GCA_019974015.1. NCBI lineage: Eukaryota > Metazoa > Arthropoda > Arachnida > Araneae > Nephilidae > Nephila > Nephila pilipes. The sequence goes on from BMAW01130941.1 coordinate 341,325, forward strand.
GGCTTTATGCCATAATAAGTTGTCATCGGGATTGAGTGCAGCAATATCCTCATCCCATTGTTTTTTAGAGTGTGATTTAATCTCTCCAGCTATCTGATGCTGGAGAGTGCGGAATTGTGAGTGATAATCGGGGTCCCTGGTTCTCTGCCAAAGTCTGTGCACTCGGTTTCGCTACCTAATTTTTTCCCCTTGATTTTGGAGGAGAGGGAGAGGGGAGGATTGTTAAATTTTGTTTTCGAGGCTGCAGCAAATGCCTCTGACAAATTTTGATTGAGTTGGCGGATAGCTTCCTCAATATCTTCATTGCTGGAGATTTTGACTAAAGGAATATTTTCATTCCTTAGGCTAAATTTGAAATTATCTCAATTAGTAGATAATTACTCTGGATTTTTAAGTAGTGCAAAGTCAGTTTTAAAATTTAGAACGACCGGAAGATGTTCTGAGCTCAGTTCATTGAGAACTCGGATTCCGTAAGAAAAGGGGATATATTTAAGAATTGCTAGATCAATTATAGAACCTTCCGATCTACCGTTATTGGGGATGGGAATGATAGTCTGCGGAACAGCTATCTTCACGTTTCGCATACTGTTTAAGGTCCTAAGTAAAGCTCGGCCGAACGCGTTCGATCCAGCATTGTTCCCCGCAGTGTGTTGTGCGTTTAAGTCATCAGGAATGATAACTACCAATATTCAAAAGTTTTTTTAAAATCCTCCACCGGAAACTTAGAATATGGGCCCGAGTTATGACCGTGTCTAGAGTATGCGGAAATGATTCTCGGGTGGGGGGGGATTTTTAATTTTGATTTCTATAGCAGTTGCATCCATATTAACTAATCTAGGTAGGGCGACTCTTCTTTGTACAAGATTGTTTTTACAGTAGATTGCAGTACCACCATGTGTTCTGAGGTGAGAAATCTATTCTATCGTCTTTATAGAGACGATAGTTGGCGATTTGGGGTTCTAGGTCCGGTTGGAGCAAAGTTTCTTGAACCAAGAAAACATCAAAGTTTTGTTCATTAATAAAATACCGAACCTCTTGAATTTTTGGGGGCTATGAATTTGCGTTCCAAAATCCAATTGTTAGATCATGCACATTCGAGCTATTGAATGTTAAAGATTAAAAAATTAAAGAAGCCCGCAATATAGGCTTCGAAGATGATATATGATCGGTCAATATCCGTGGATGCCACACGGAGGGCTGGAAGAGAATTCCTGAAGGCCGTGACAAGTGCGTCCCTGTTGACGCTCGTGTCAGCGATCATTTCAAATAGATAGTTTCAGGATGTGAGCCTTTTCGGTGGGTGAGTGCGTGAGTGAATGTAAAGTTTATTGGCGCAAGAGCCAGATATGGCTATGCTGCGCCAAACAAGATTAAACTGTGGTCTAGACGGGAAGTTGAAAAAATGATAAAAAGTGATTGACAAGAAGGAGGGTAGAAAATAGAGAAGGATTGCTAGGGTATCCCGGGAGTGCGTCACCCGTGTTTACCAAAGACAGTAAACCCCATGGGAAGGGAAAAGATCACTAAGGTGCCTCGGGCCTTTTCGTAGGAGGCTTATGACGGAGAAGGGTTGACCTTTTTAAAGGGGAGATTTGAACAGGAATTTCTTAATGGGCCAGTTATTAGGCTCTTTTTCTTTACCCCTGTCACTGTTAGTTGTGGGAGAGGGCCACCACATACCCCTTCCTAGGGCAAAAAAGATTTTCTGAATGATATTTAGGAAGAAAAATGTTTTTCCGGCCATTAAAACAATTTATAAACTCCCCATGTTGCATTAAGTGTAAAAAAGGGCATTTTACGCTTACATTACTGAGAGTTTCTTGGTGATACGGTGAGTCTGTTTGAAGTTTGTACGAAAGCAGTTTCACATCACAAGTGATTTATGAGAGGAGTCTTAATTTGACTTTGAGACGTTTTTGATCTGGAGGCATATTCAAGTCCTCAACTAAGATGTGCTGATACCCTGTGTTCGAATTCTGATTCCACAGAGACGTCTAGAGCTGCTAACCTTCAGGTCCACTGAAGGCTTGAACAACGAGGCAGAAAGGAATTCTTATTAGGCACTTTCCATTGAATAAGAAAAGCATTGTTGGAGACCACACCTTCGTTAGAAGCCTATTACTTTGTCGTTCATAATGGGAGACATAAAAGACATTCCATCTCTATGCCGGAGGTAATGGGCTCATTTTTGAAATTGTACAGGAGATCAGCTTAAAAGTGTATGTTTCTAAATTAACAGCTTGCTTTATTTTTGTAAATGAACATTTTTTTAATAAATCCGTATACATTTCATTATGTGGACCTTTAAAATATAACAGCCTTTTGAAATGTAATTACATTTTAAAACTTTACTAATTTCTATTTAAAAATATAGACATTGTGTTCTTTTCTCTCTGCAAGGATGTAATGTGCATTTTCGCATTTCCCACATTGCGTAATGTGCATTTCCGCATGTGCTCTGTATTTCCGCAAAATCGAAGGGCTCTCAAACAGAAATTTCATTCTAAGGAACAGTCGCTTATAATGAACTGATCAAATGATACATAAACCGTATAAGGCAGAGATAAAATTTTTGACAACCTTTAAAACAAAATTTTTCACCATAGTAATGTAGAGCAACCACCACGAGACGGACTTTGGCTTTACCCATGATACGTGGTACCAAATTTTCAACTACCGCATTTTTTCGGTAAGCGTAGAAAAATATTCCGATTTAACAAGTTTCCACACTGTTGATGGCGTCTTTTCTTTTTTTACTAAAGCCATAAAAATAAATAGCTCATGAATCTGAAAATAAAAATTACTTTATTTATATACATTAGCTTTGAAAAAATTCATTTTAATTACCTTTCCCCATTTCTCTCATTTATGAATAAATTCACTTGTCAAGCAGGTTGAGTCAAGGCTTTTTTCGGAATGATCGATCTACACATGTCTTGCCATTAGAGATATCATTTGAAACCATGACAAGGAATGTTATGAGAGGTAATTTGGTCGCAATATTTCACTTTATCAGATGCTTCTACACTATTTTAAATAAGAATTTTAATCACACTTTATTCACGATTACTGCCATCGAGATTAAAATACTAAATATCGTATTTTCGTGGCCCAGTTTCCCAGTAAAAAGTTCTAGAATCTCACCTGAACGTAGCAGATATCTGGAATGGGCAACACAGTCTTGAATCTCTTAGTCATGGCTTCCAAACAGGGTGGGACGTACTTGTCGAAGAAGATGATGAGGTTGGCCTTCTCCGATTGGACGGACCTACGTTCGATCCAGCTGACCACATAAGGATTCCAACCCACGTCGGCAGAGTCCAAGTAGAGTACACCCCCTCGAGACACGGTGGCAGGGGTGGCGCGCTCTAAAGTCGACACCTCAAAAATGAGGCGCATAGTTGGCGTCAGTGAGATTCGCTCTCGACTTGCCAAAGTCAAGACCTGAAACAATTACATCCTGTCTAATAAAAATATTTAGCAATGTACCATACGAGTGTTCACTGTAAGAGAGCTTCGTGAGCTACCCGAGTTCAAGTGAGCTACCGAATTCCCCCCCCCCCATCCACGCTGACTTTATAAAACTATGAGGACAGCTCTCAAAAATACCCGTGTAAGAAATGGAATGAATAATTCACTGTTATATTATTCAGTGATCTTTTTTTTCTTTTCCTAAGAAATCCATGAGCATGAACGCCCATCACGAAACGCGTAAAATTTGTGGTCAATAAGACAACATAAGCATTCTTTAAAGCAAACTCACCGGTTGCAATCCATTGCTTTGATTGTTGCTTGTTTTTTTATGTATAATGATGCATCGACAGTGACATCTCGAAGCAAAATAAATGATTGCTTACAATGCATAATATTAGATTCATCATATTGTAACCACGCATTGAATTTTTAAACTAGCTTCAAATATCTAAAAAGAAAATAAATAACATCTTCGATCATTCTTGAGGAGGGAGCTGCAATTGAAACAATTAATGGTGAAAACAAATTTTCAATGATTTCGAAAATTAAAAATTTCGAAATTTTCGAAAATTTTAATGATGTTAAATTAATATTGAGTGTCGCAGTCAATTTCAAGGAACCCCATATCGAGCGTGTGTTGCTCAACATACAATTTACAGAAGGAGTCGACGCAGTGAGGTTCATCTTCCATTCATCATAATGATATGACAAAACTATGAATACACTCTACAGCAAATAAAAGGACGCACCAAGAAGGAGTTGTCCAGTGGAGACGAAAATTAGCGGATAGGAAAATTATGTACAGAATAGAAAATGATTACAATTTCTGAAAAATTTAATGATTTATTTCAGAGTTTTATAGATACAAAGTAACGAGCTGAATAAGGTGTCGATACACCTCTAGCCTGGATGCAAGTTGCCACACGACGTGGCGTAGATTGATAAAGCTCCCTGATGGTCTCCTGTGGAATTTCTTGCCAAATTTGCTCCAATTGTTAAGCTAGGGTATCAACATTCCCTGGTAGATGCAGTCCCCTTCCCATAATATCCCAGACATGCTCGATTGGAGAGATATCTGGCTGGCCAAGCAAGTGTTTGAAAAGCTGTAAGACAGTTCATAGCAACACGTGCCGTATGTGGTCTGGCATTATCTTCCAGAAAAATAAGGCCAGGGTACTGCAAAAGGAATGGTAGCAAAACACGTCTCAGAATGTCGTTGACTCACCACTGTGCTGTGTGCCCTAATGACGACCAAAGGTGCCAGGCTATTTAGGGAAATGGCTACCCAAACCATAACTCCTCGTTGAGGGCTTGTGGGGCGTGCAATAGTGAAAAAAGGATCGGCACACTGCCCTGAGCGTCTCCAGACATGTCTTCGATGATCATTAGGACACAGTGGAAAGCGGGATTCGTCGCAAAACACTATACGTCCTCAGTCAGCATCATTCCAACCTGATTGAGCCAAACACCACTGTAATCTGGATCTACAGTGTGCAGGCGTTAGTGGTCGGTACGAGCGTAGAAAATCATCCGTCTGTGAAGGACATGGGGGACACTCGTGTGCCAGTTGCACATTTGATGGTTGATAACGGCGAATCAAGCACAGTAGTGTTCCCCTCCCCTCCGAGCAATGGTTCAGAGCCTCCGCTACGCGGCGCTGGCAACGCCCGCGTGGAGAGAGAAAAAAAAAGTGAGTTTTGTGGAGTCAGTTGAAGGTCTTAGTAGCATGGGAGCAATTGAGTAGCCCTCCCTAGGAGTGCTACGAACCTATTTAAATCTCTAAATAAAGTCTTGTTAAGTTTTTAAAAGGCGTAACTCATTTCACTATATCTTCGAACCACAATCAAACATTACAGGCACAATGACAGCTGATCTGACAATCACTCTGTCCTTCCGATTTGCTGTGGTACTAGGTCGACCGCTACCATCATGACGCTGAAATCTGCCACTGTCCACCCATTCTTACTCTCATCTTCTAATCGCCGCATCGCTTCGATCCATATGACGAGTGATTCTTCGTTTTACCCAATCTGCCTCTTTCAATCCAATGATACGATCTCTTTCAAACTTATTCGTAATGAGCTCAAAATTCTGTGGCAATGCATTTTTTCAGTCGTTGAAAGTTATCCGAAATTGCAATGTAGCAGACAATTTAACCATCAGATTGAGAATCGCTTCTTATAATATACAACTGCTGAGTGCGGAGTTCCAATGCGCTGTAGCTTCCTCTATTCATTCATTGGACACCAAATTTTAATCATTTGCATGTTCGGTCGAAATGTCTTTGCATACGAAATTTCATTACTATCGGGCGATTCCTTCGTGCGTCGTGGTTTTTTTTTTTTTATTTATTTTATTTTTATTCCTTTGGTTATAGAGCGTACTAGGTCAAATTTTGGAAGAATTACAGCCGTTTCACTTTATTTCTTCTATTGAAATCTAGATAACAGAGCTTGAATAAAAACGCTTTTTAAATACAGAATTCTTATGAGAATCGTAGATTTTTTTTAAAAGTTCAAACTGAAATATTCTAACAAAAAAAATTAACATCCTTCCGGAAGAAAAGGTGTAGGAACAACAACAAAAAAACTTGTGTAATCAAAACGCAAAATTTCTATCGATATATTAATAAACACATATTTTATTAAACTTTCGTAAATATTTATTAACTTATTTTTATTTTTTAGCACATAAACTTATGTAATTATTTTCTACCCTGTTGTCATCCATGACACTGTTAAGAGATTCTATCCACATTGGATCAATGTCTCCGTCGAGGATCAGCCATCTCGGGCCATCGGTAGTCGCATTCACCAAATCTCTGATAAGGGATGATAATAGACCTGCGAGAAAGAAAAAAAAACAAAAATTCATGGGGTACTAAATAGATTCTATTTCATTAATAAGGTTTGCTTTAGTTTTCGAAAAATTTATACAAATTAAAACGAGATACTATTGACTTTCTAATCGATACCATCCGGCTGGTAGTTAAACACAAGTTAAAAATACATAAGATTTAATCAAAATCCAGATCGTGGAATGTCATGCAAACATTTGCAGCAGTACATTTGCTAATTTGTGTGACAATTCAGCACGGCATGTATTAATTGTTTCTTTTTTAATGTTGCTATTAAAAACAACACAGAGGTTATTGGCAATGGGTCTCATACTTTAGAGTCAAAATCAATTGATAAAGACGATACTGAGTTAGTGTCCCCTTTTCAAACTACTACACGCGCGTACTTTGTCCAGACATATTTTACTTGCTTCAGCCCTCTGTTATTGTTGGGTTAGATCAGATCCACGAACCCAAAAACACTCAAAAAGTTAAAGACGAGAAGGGGCTTTGATCAAGTCCTCCCTGGAAAGCCCCAAACGGAAAGATGTTCAGGAGAGGACTGATTAGAGTTACAATTTTTACAAAGGAGAAGATATTATTCCCCCGTGTCAGTTTTGAAGCACCTCATGTGACCTCTCAGAAATTGATAATATTGTCTACTGATCTGATCACCTTCGAAAATTGTAGCTCCATGTAGCCGCTTGCCAAAGTCTCGATCATGAGTTGGAGGAGAACGTCAAGAATGGTCAATTGTATACTTAATTCTTGAGAAAGTCTCTAGAAAGGTTAAGTTGGTAGAAGTTGAAGCCATTGAAGTACTCTCATTAGCTAATGTATCAGCCACTTCATTACCGCTGATACTAATATGAGATATTCATTATGGTAGACAGAAAGTTTTTGAAGCAAGGTCAATACAGAGATTGATGCTCTATCAACAATATGCAAAAAGTTCTACAAGTGTTGGATAGACTGTCGATCAAAATGCAGATATCTTGATAGGCAGTGCAAGAGTCTGCGGCCTTAAAACCCTCTTCCATTGCAATTACTTCAGATCGAAAAACAGAGCAGTTATCGGAATTTCTTATTTTAATGGTAAAGCTGGCAGAATGTGTGTTTTCCCAAAAATACCTCTACCATTTATGTTATTTTCCTTTCTGCTGCCATCAAGGAAGATTTTGAATATTTTTCAGTTCTTATACATATTCTTAGTATCATCAGGATTTGAACCCATGATTCGATGGCTAAGAGCTCGCGACCGTTATCATTCGCGGCCATTATCATTCGCAAACGCGGCCACAGATCGAAGTGAATGTGATGCAAGAAATGATAATAATGATTTAAGGTAGAATGGAATTGAATTTATGCATGAATAAGTGAAATGAATGCAGAGAAGAAAACCCGATTTGCAACTGCTGAAAATAAATGAATTATCAAAAATTATCAAATTCTTTTTGTAAAGAAAACCCATTCCTTTCAAGATGAGAAAAACATTTATGGAATGCCTCAATATAGATTTGATTGAAAAGATACTTAAAAGGAACTGACCGTCTTTCCACTCTCGGGTGGCTGGGTTGATAGTCCCGAAGAGTTCGTCGTTGGTGACCGCTTTAGGATTGAGGTCCAGTGCTAGAGGCCGCTCGTTTCGATGCACCGTCAGGAGGGTCTGGCATACACTGCTTTTTCCCGACCCCGCAGCTCCGATCACGAACACGGAATGACGCACGTCTAAGAGATCGGACAGCTGAAGCACCTGCAGAACAGATTTCATTCTTCTCTACGAGAATAGTTCAAAAACCACCCAAGTTAGGTATGGGACATGGAAGTGGGATTCAGTTATCGCGATAAACAAATCTCCATAATTCCCCTTACAAAAAGAATTGTATAGTATGTTGTAAATTCAAGAATTGATTATTTATCATTTTATATAAATATTTGTATTTTGTCCGTATCATTTACGAATATGGACCATTTTTAAGACCTGCATTTCCTATTTTTTTTCGTCTATACATATCCTTCTAACATATTATTACAATATTAAAGTCACTTTAGGTGTTTGGGCTCATCTTATTCACTACTTCATTTACTTTCTACTAAAGAGTAACTTATTATAAATCTAGATGCAGGTTCAAAATTAAACATGGAATATGATACATTGTTTCACAAAATATTTATTGCGGCATTAAACGTCTTCTTAATACAAGGCTACCACTACTGACTTTGTAGCGGTGGTTCAGTGGTATATAAATTATTTACAAATCACAAAAAGTGGAGGAGTGCGCTTTTCGCCACACTCCCCACCGATGAACAGAATGTTCATCCACTAACCAAGCATTACTAAACTTAATAATTCACAAACATTAATAATAATTATATACTGTTATAAAGTGATTCAAGAGATTTAAGAACAACAAATCAACAGTTAATTTCTAATCCTGGAAATAATGTATAAATTTTCAATTAAACAGGATATACTACTTAATACTAACGTGAATTGCATCTTAATATTAATATGCAATACATATAAATTCAACAAGAATACTATTAAAATTTAAGCATAATTAAGTTGCAAAGTATACAGAGTTTGGATGCGTCTTCGTAAAATATCTTTTGATGTTTTAACAATGCATGTTCTTACATTGTTGTCACGTTCTATTAATACCTCACGTATTCTTCCTAGTTTGCCACAACAATTTAGATTTTGTTGTACTTTCCACAAGTACAACATCACCCATTTTTAATTTTTCACGGACGTTTGGAGTTTTAAACTTGTGAGCAGTTCGCAGTTGCAGGAGATACTGTTCCTTCCATCTAGTCCACAATTGTCTCGAAAGAACAGTTTGATAAAATTTTCTTCTTTTTTGTTATTGTTTTCTCAAAGAGTTCTGTAAATTGCATAGGATTATGAAAGTCATTGCGACTAAAGTGCAAAAAGTGAGCTGGTGTTAAAGGTTCTGGATCGTCCTTGTCCATCACTCACGTATGTCAATGGAAGCAATTCGATAATATTCTCGATTTCAGTCAATAATGTATCAAGCTCCTCAAAGCTAAGGAGTGTGAGTGATTGTAGGGTTTTACGGTGCAAGATCCAAGGCAGGCTATGTTGCGCCAACTCAAAACTAAGGAGTGATCTACCCAAGATCTTCCTCGAGGGCCCCTTAACTGTTTTCACCATCCTTTCGTAAAAACCTCCCCACCATAAGGTTCTATCAACTATAAATTTCCATAGCACCTTTTTGTTTGCAATGAAACCATACAACTCATTATCCTTTAAAACATTGACAAAATGATTCAACTCCTTCCGAGTTGTTTTAAATGTGCAAAAATTGTCTGAATACATCACCATACAATTTTCTCTTCTAGAGAAAAATCGTTTTAACGCAAGTAGGAAATATTTTTTTGACATTGCAGATACGAGTTCCAAGTGTATGGCTCTTGTAACCGCACAAGTAAACAATGCAATGTACGTTTTTTTTTTTTTTCTTTTTTATCATCGTTTTTCGAAAATTGGTCCTGCAAAGTCGATGCCGACGATTTCAAAAGGAGGGGGGGGGTGATTCAACAATTCTATCCCTAGGCAACTGTGCTGTCATTTGATCAGCTGATTTAGCGGCATGTTTACGAGAAACACCACACGTTTTAATAATTCTTTTACCTAATTGTCGAGCTTTAAGCATCCAAAATTTTCGTCTAATTTGAGGCAAGGTTGCTGAAACACTGGAGTGAAATACTGCGATATGTTCTCTATGCGATATGTTCTATATTTTGCGCATCTTATTCTACTACTTCATTTACTGTCAACTAAAAAGTAATTTATTATTAATCTAGATGCAGTTTCAAAATTAAACATAGCATATGATACATTGTTTCACAAATTATTTATTGCAGCATTAAACGTCTTCCTAATACAAGGCTACCACTACTGACTTTGGCATTTTCAGTGGTAAATAAATTATTTACAAATCCCAAAATGTGGAGAAGTGCCATCTAGAGCGCTTTTCGCCACAGTTTTATCGATATAAATGTTATTCACAACGGACGGGTTACAAGATCAATACCTGATTTGGCACCCTATTCTCCATAACCGCATCACTCTAATGTAATGATTTTGATTCCTAAACAGATTTAGCGTCCCTGTTACACGATAATCTTTGGAAGGACAAGAACAGAACACAATACTCTATGGTTACCAGGTAATTTCGTACTTACGAGGGTCGTTTAATAAATTCTTAGAAAGAGAAAAACATATAATTTTAGATAGCCTTTTTTCAACACAATTTCCTTTCAGCTCTATGCCCTATTCCAAGCATTTTCCAGTTTTTTTAAGCCATCTGAAAAGTAGGATTTGGGGAAGATCATCAAAATAGGCATCTGTTTGAGTGATTACTTCTACGTTCCACGATAAACCTTTGTTCCCCGAGCCATTTTTTTAAAGTTTTTGAAATTTTTTTTAAAAAAAAGTCATTGAGAGCCAAATTTGATGAATACGGAGGATAATGTAATAATTCAAATTTTAATTCCATGATTTGGACGTTTGAAACCAGTGCAGTCATTTGGTGGAAGAAAATCTTTTTCAATTGAGGAAGTTTTCTTCTGATTTTGTCTTTCAATCGGTGCGATAACGACGCATAATATTTTCCAATTATTTTTTCCTCTTTTTTTAAGTAATCGATGTACAGTGGCACAAACAATTGAGGATACACCTTACTTTTACTTGATAAATCCAACTTTCAATCAAAATAACACCTTAACCAGAAGTGCAAACGAATTTTTATTCTTAGACATAACAAAACGTTTAATTAACAGTAAAAATAAAGAAAAATCAACGACAAAATTCTAAAATAAAACTTTTTAGAGGCATTTCAAATAAATATAAGCAGATTTTTACCTCAAAAAATTGAGGATACACAAATGAAATTTTTGTTTAACTACCACTTGATTTCTTTTTGCTTGCTACTAATAATCTAAGTTTGAGAAATTTTATCCTAAACTTTTTCAACTGTTATTTCTGTCTTTTGAAGTTGGTTATGAGAATATAAAGCTGTAATTTTAAATGGAAAATGGCTCCTCGGAAAGAGACTAGTATTGATGTAAGAAGTTAAAATCTTATCGTGAAATAGCTGAAATTGTCGGTAGAAGTCACTCATGTGTTCAGAAAATCATTGGGAAATTTAAACGCGATGGATTAATTCAAAATAAGAGTGGAAGAGGAAGGAAAAGTATTCTGAGTGATGTAGCTAAAAGGAAAATTTTAAAAGATATCAAGATTAATCCTAAACTGAGTGCAGTCAAACTAGCTGCAGAAACTTCTCGAATAATCTGCAGAAGTGTAAGTGCTGAAACTGTGAGAAATGTGATTAGACATGCTGGATATAGCAGTCGAGTAGCTAGAAAGAAACCTTTCATAAGCTTACAAAATCAGAAAAAGCGTTTGGAGTTTGCAAAAACTCATCAGTTGAAGACAGAAAACTTTTGGAAGAAAGTTATATTTAGTGATGAAAGTAAATTCAACATTTTTGGAAGCGATGGTCGTCACACCGTTCGGAGAAAGCCGAACACCGCTTTGGATCCAAAAAATTTACGTCCTGCAGTTAAACATGGTGGTGGCTCCGTCCTGGTTTGGGGTTGTATGGCTGCAAATGGGGTAGGAAATTTAGTTTTTATAGATGGTATAATGGATCATAAGCTTTATATAGACATACTCCGCAACAATCTTAAAGAAAGTGCACAAAAATTGGGTTTAGATGGAAATTTTATATTTCAGCACGACAACGACCCCAAACACACGGCACGTAATGTCAAAATGTGGTGTCTTTTTCATTGTAAACAGCAATTGCACACACCGCCACAGTCCCCTGACATCAATGTCATAGAAAATTTGTGGGCCACACTAGAAACAGCGGTCCAAAAACACCAGATTAGAAACAAAGCCCATTTAAAGCAAGTGTTACAAGAAGAATGGGATAAAATATCTCCAGATACCACTAAAAAATTGGTCGAATCGGTACCAAGACGTTTGGAGGACATTATAAAAGCCAAAGGACATGCAACAAAATACTGATATTGTCTATGCATGTAATATATCGAAAAAATTTCATTGGTGTATCCTTAATTTTTTGAGGTAAAGATCTGCCTATGTTTACTTCAAATATTTGTGAAACTTTTAATTTTAGATATTTTTTTGTTGATTTTCGTTATTTTTACTGTAAATTAACCCTTTTGTTACGTGTAAAAATAAAAATACGTCTTCTATTCTAGTTAATGTGTTATTTTCATTCAAAGTTGGATTTATCAAGTGAAAGTAAGGTGTATCCTCAATTGTTTGAGCCACTGTAGGTAATTCCGCGTGCATTCCATAAACCCGTGGCCATCCCTGTCTCTGTTTCCTTCGGTTTAATTTAGTTTTATTAACGTCGATGTTTCCTTCGAAACCTATTCACTCCCGAAAATTCCGTTCGGATTGTTCCTTTGGCTCTGGAGTGTAGTAGTATATCCATGTTTTGTCAACAGTTATGTATCGATGCAGAAACTTGTCAGGAATATGGCGAAAAAACGCTAAAATAACCGCAGAGTCGATTACACGATTGCGTTTATTTGCCACTGAGAGCAAACGTGGCACCCATTTTGCCGAGATTTTTTTCACTCCCAATTTTTTATAGAAAACTGAAAACACTTACCTTGAGATATACTAGCGGCCTCAACTATTTCGCGCACATTGATTCGTCGATCACTCAAAATCAAATTTCGGATTTTGTCAATCATTCCCGGAATAATAACTTCCACTGGACGTCCTGAACTATATTCATCTTTTGTGGATGTACGACCACGTTTCAACTCATCTACCCAATTGTAAACAGTTGGGAACATAGGAGCAGATGTGCCATGAACTTCATTCAGCTCAGCTTTGATATCTTCTGGTATTAATCTTTTTAAATATAAATGTTTAATCACTGCTGGAGAGAGAAACCCTCTTTTTCTCTTTTTAAAAATAAACACAAGTTTTATGCTTCAATTGACAATAAAAATAAAACCATGTGATGGGAATAACTGAGACTTAGATAGCTGTCTAGTGAGTTCTGATGCTTACTAAAACGAAACAATATTCGATGCTACGAGTACCATCTCTTTGAGTTTCTATGAACTCATTGTACGACCCCCGTATCCACAAATTATTTATTACCTTTTAAACAAATTCAAATCAATTTCATAATTCTTCACTTCTTATTCACTTTATATCTTCGCTGATTAATCATTTGGTATCTGTATAACTTCCCTTTTCCCGATCTACAAAATTAATGTTATGAAATGCTTTTTTAAATACAAACACTATTAAAGTTCTCCACTATTTTTCGTGAGTTACAAGGAATAAAAAAAAGGTTTTTACTTTTAAGACAAAGCTGTCTTCTGGTTGTAATTTCAGTTCTGCTATAGCATCCCGTACCGATTTCTCCAGGACGGGATTCTTCTTACGAGGCACATCTAGGGCTGGAAACAAGTCCCCGATGAGACCCATGAACACTCCCACATCTTCGCTCACAATCTTGGGGAGATTGAAATCTCTAAGAGCCAACATGAGAATCTGAAGCAATAATTAGTTGAGTTACGGCAAATAATAAATGTAAATCTTTTGAAGACCGGTAGAAATATAAAAAAAATAATTGCTTTTACAAAATCGATATAGAGAATATCCCTTTTGTACAAGAACAGCAAATTAATCCGTTTTATTTTTTACAAACTACTCAGAATGTCCTGTTGTAAACCGAGCCATGTATCTGATCAGAAAATTTTAAGTGAAAGGAAAATACCAAGGAGACAAAAAGAATAATACATTTTAACGATATTCTGAGTAATAATTTTTGTAATAATTTGAGTAGAAAGTAATTTTTTTTCAAAAATATGATAATTAAAAAATTATTTTATTAATAAATGTTTTCAATTCCCCCCCCCTTACCTTTTTAAAGCGTTTTACTTTTTACACTATAGACTATTTTTCTCAAAAGATTTTCAACTATTAAAAATGACTGTTAGCAACAATTTTTTCAAACACCTTACTAATATTTAAATTTTAAAATGAAAACAAGATATTCATTAAAACGTCATTCCAATTGTTCATGCCGCGTAAGTGGCAATTCTCAATCATGGGCTGGATCCCTACGGCTCCTCAACTTTTACAGTTTCTTTCCGAATCAATCGATATGCTCTATACTTTTGTATGGAACTTAAGAGGACTGGGTAAGTAAAATTTGATCAAAAAAATTCTAATATTTTACTTTTTTATTTCATTAAACAACTTAAACTTTTTATTTTTCCTTTGATTTATCACATTTGATTATCAGAGAAACAGAAGTGTTGTATTTTTTCATTCTTTCTTAGAGCGCAACTTGTTGACCATTTAAAGAGTAATGTTGTAATGTAAACAAACCTCTCTCGTGACGTGTGGCACCTCATTTAATGTTTTAGATACATATAATCTCTGTTTAACTTTTATAATTTTCTCACAATTTAAAAATGTGTCAGCATTTAAGTTAATTGCAACTGTTTCATACATAGTTTTAAACTGTTTATATTGTTCTTTGCGTCATTTTTAAATATTGAGAATAATAGACTTCGTTGCTCCATGTCCAATAAAAAACTATCAATCCTTTTTAATGTATTTCACATATTTTGTCTTGTATAATTATATTAAACTACACTTTCTTTAGCAAGTATTATTTTACTGGTACATAAATGTTAGTCAACCTTATTTAGAATACCACGAAGCAAGAATACATTTAAAAAACGTAAAAATGTTGGAAAATCAATCATCAGTGATAAATTATTAAATCAAATGATAATGTTGGAACTGAAACTGCCATATTAAGCGATTCTTTCCTTCAGTACAATGCACTTTATAAAAATACAAATTCTGTGAATACGGAATTATATAATTACTTTTTTTTTATACATGTTTTGGATAAATTTGCTGCTAGCAAAAATTGTAATGGAGGCATGTCTGTGTGAGTCACAAGGCGAATAAATAGACTTTACAGCATATTTACAAATCTTTTCTAAATGTCGGTTTGGTTTTATTAACGTCGCACTAGAAGCAACACGAGGGCTATTGATCGAACTGGAAGTGAATACGTGATTTTTCTTAAGGCAATCATGGTGAAAATTAAAGGAAAATTGAGTTTGGCTATTGAAGCTAATGTTTCATGGGCTGACCATTCTTCATCCGCAGAAAAAATTTAAATAATCTAATTTAACCTTACTGTCCCAAAGAGCATCTAAATTCATCGACATTAGTACATTGTGAACTCAGACAAAATAATAGAAATAAAAAAATATCCGATTTTTTGTTACGCTCTGTGATTGGACATAAAAGCAGCAATTCAGAACCCATCGGTCCGAATTGCAAAGGTGACGATCCTGTCAGTATCGAAAATGTCCTCGTTGGCTAATAGAAAAGGAAATGCAAAACACATAAAAATAGCACAAAACATCTCATTTCCCGAAGCCCGTAAAATAGTTAATAATCACACGACCAAAGTTGGTTTATCATTTGCAGCTGCTTTGCAAATGGCCAACCAAAATTATCCAATCACCATAACCATTGACAAAGAAACTCAAACTATTACCTTAGAAACAGAAGCAATAAATATAGAACCTTCTCCGGCTTTCGCTTCTGTATGAATTTCCACAACACACAATAATCAATTGCCCATTACAACTGCAGACCCAACACCTATAGATATAAACTCAATACAAAATAAATCTGTTAAGCCCAACCAACAAACCAATAGCAAAATTCCGTCTATGAACCTAACTACCAAATTTGTCAGTCTCTCGGTTCTACAGCAGCCAGAAATATAGATTATAATATCTCTAAACAACTTCCCTGCAAAAAATCTAAAAATATTGTAAAAAAACTGCGTATAGCAAGAAATAATTCGCAACCACATTCTAGCTCAGACTTTTTGAAGAATCAAAAAAACATAAAAAAAGACAAATCAGATATAGATACCATAAAGGCTTACGTATCGGATGAAGAAGAGATGTTGACGTATGTTGATACATCTGAATCATCTCTTAAATAAAGGGATTTTTTTCCTTTCTTTTTAATTCCCTCTTTGATTTTTTCGAATTGTCGAGGATATAAAAATAAAGTCCCTGAATTAAAGGACATCATTAACAAATATAATCCGATTGCCATGACTCTCCAAGAAACTTATTCAACAGATAATGACAATTAATATCCATTATTACGGTATACATAGAAAAGATTATACTTCTCAAAAAGCGAGTGGAGGTGTCGCTTTGCTTACTTCCAACGCCTTCCCGGCCCCTGAAATCCACTTACAAACCAAACTTCAAGTAACAGTAGTCAGAATTCACATTGAATCTTTGATAACATTCTGTACTCTATACCTTCCTCCAAATATCCGAATAGACATTACACATATCAACAACTTCATTAATCCTTATTCGACTCCCTGTATCTTTCATATTACTCGGGGGTTTAAATGCATTCTCTGGGGTAATGCAAAAAACAACCAAAGAAGTAATCAAATAAAAAAAAATTATTTCCAACAATAACCTTTGCCTTTTTAACAATAATGAACAAACTTACTTTCATGCCCCAACTAGAACTAGCCATTTGTTCTCCTTTACTTTTGCCGATCTGAAAATTTAAAGCAGACCTATATCTTTACAATAGTGACCATTTTCCGATCATATAGGATCGCTCAAATCTAATTCAACAAAAACCATACAATAGACATACTTTTGAAACTGCTAACTGGCCACAATTTACTTACTTCCCTTGCACTGAAGAAATAGTAAACTCACATAGTATTGATGAGGTTGCAAAGGACATCACCAAAAAACATAATAATTGAAAGTACAAACGTTTATATTAAAAGTGCCTCTAACAACCCAAGAAAATAATCAAAACCGAAGTGGAATGGAGAGTGCAGGGACGCATACAGAAATCACAAAAGGAGTTTTAATATTTTTAAGAGATACCCAACACTTGCTAATTTCATTTCTTACAAAAAACACAAAGTGATTTTTAGAAAAATTAAACGTCGAAGTCAAGAGGAATCGTAGACCAAATATGTAGAAAATATTAATAATGGTATCACAAGCAAGAAATTGTGGGACAGCGTCAAATGTGTATCCGGAGTTTTAAACAACAGACGAATTCCAATTTTAGAATGTAACGGCCAGACTATTTCATCTCTGAAAAACATTGTTAACACAATAGACCGAACTCTTTCCCATACTTTTAGTTCAGAAAATTATACTGATGGTTTTAAAAAAAATAATATCTGCAATTGGAATGAAAAAAATAAATTTTACCACGAGGCAACATTTAATACATAACGATGACTTTTCCTTTGATGAATTGGAATATGCTCTCTCTTATGCTCATAATTCATCTCCTGGACCAGATAACATCAGTTATAAACTCATCATACATAATCACATAATTTTTTAAAAAAATATTTTTAAGTTTTTTAACAGAATCCGGAAAGAGCATACTTTCCCCCATTCCTGGAAATATGCTTTTCTCATCCCAATTTTAAAACCGGGCAAAGATCCGACAAATCCCACAAATTACCGACCCATAGCTCTCACTAGTTGCCTGTGCAAAATTATGGAAAAAAGTGTAACGTCGTGATCCCAGAATGCGTATAATGAAGCGGTAATGTGAAGGGATCACACAGCTTTAGATAGAAGATAATTCTTTATTTTACAAATTGGATTATTAGTTTCTAGTTAGGCGTTTCTGCCTGGTTTCTTTTTACACACACTGCTAACACATCTAACTACATAGCACAGAGACAAAACGCATATAGTTGAAATACCACTAATATCTTAATATCCGACGTAGTTCGATTTAGTTCTAAATTCGCAAGCGAAGGAATCGCCTCCAACTTCTAGCTGTAACGCTCTCTCGCTCCCCGGCAGGAATCTCCCTCCTCTTCTTCTTCTCCCTTTTTAAGACCTCTGGTAGGTCTGTCTCCCACCCTCTTTTTGATTTATTTTCCTTTTTTGAAAGATCCACCCAATCAAAGGCAAACTCCGATTTTGTCCCCTGCAACACCATTCGCTCAAGTCGGACAATGTCAGTTTTCCCCACGTGCAAGCCTGTGTCGGCCGTCACACAGCTCGGCCATAAATTCATTTTATAACACTGTCATGGGTCAACAATACCTCACAAAGAGGATTCAACTCTGCCGCACCTGTGTAACAGAGTCAGATGTCCATGAATGTGGCTGACCCAAGCCACCTGACTTTGCTCTTTATAGCTTTTAAGCTATATATTTTTATTGAATAGGAAACTGGGAACAAAAACGGGGGTTCAAAGCAAGTCTTTGGAGGAGTTATTTATAGCCTACGCTACAACGTCTTGGAAGAAAATAATACTTTTTCACTATTCCAAAGCGGCTTCCGACGAAACAGGTCTACTGTAGATAACCTAGTCGCTTTGGAAACACAGGTAACAGATACCTTCTTACAGAATATACATTTTGTGTCCATTTTTTTCGACATCGAAAAGGCATATGATCGTACTTGGAGGTATGGAATTTTATGAGACTTATATAATTACGACTTGAAGGGTAACTTGCCGATTCTTACCCAAAAGTTTTTAGAGCACAGATATTTTAAAGTTAACCTTCACTCCATCTTATCAGATGATTTTATTCAAGAATGAGAGTGCCGCAGGGAAGTGTTTTAAGAGTAACTTTGTTTATTATAAAAATTAATAACATTATTTCAAACATCTCGCCCTCTGTGAAAGTTCTTACATGTGTTGACGACTTACAAATTTCATGAATGGGAAAGGAAAGGAAAACTATTGAGAGACAACTTTAATTGGCTATCAATAAAATTACAAAATGGACAAATGAAAAAGGTTCTGCTTCTCATTGATAAAAACGGTTTGTGTTCATTTATGTGGACGAAGGAGACTTCACCCTGATCCTGAAATCTATTGTAACAATATTTTAATAAAGGTCGTAGACCAGATAAAGTTCTTAGAACTTATTTTGGATTAAAAGTAAATAAAAAAACTAACGTCTCGCTCTCACATTTTACAACTCCGAAAACAATGTGAAAAATCTAAGAATATTTTAAAGGTTTTAGTGCACACTTCATGGTGTTCGGATCGTATCTGTCTTTTAAGATTATATCACTCTCTCATCCGATCAAAATTAGACTACAGCTGCGCGGTATATAGCTATGTCCGAGAGTCAAATTTAAAAAAATTGAACACTTCCACCATGCTGCACATCGAATATGTTTTGTAGCCTTTCGAACATCCCCCATTCAGAGGTTGACAGCTTCGAGCCACCATTAGACTTGAGGCGACAACTTCTGTCCCTCCAATACCATTTTAGAACCATATCATCATCAAATTTTTAATCAATTTCCGACACAAGTTTATTTCTAAATAGGCTTTGTCACGCAAGAAAACTGTTCATCCCTCCTTTTCATAGAGGAGTACAGGTTTTAATTGAGGGCATGGGATTTCTAACATTTCTGTTATGAAAGCTAACGAAGAGTTTCCTCCTTGGCATGAACATGATTTTTATCTTAAAAACCCAATTAAAAGTTTTAAAAAATCAGACACTGCACGAAATGTTTTTATTCAAATTTTTAATGACTTCGCAAAGCAATATATTGATTTTAAACATATTTACACCGATGGTTTTGAGTCAACAAATGATGTCTTTGCGCTCCTTACTTCATAGACAATTCTCTCCATTCTTTTAAACTTCTTCCTTCATGCTCTGTTTTCACATCAGAGGTTACTGCAATTCATAAAGCTATGGACAGCTTATCTAATCGACATGATGAGAATTTTATTGTCTTCAATGATTCCATGAGTACATTACAATCTTTAAGTCATCCAAATCATTCTTCGCATCCCTTGATTACTCATACGCTAAAAATAGTTCATAATCTTAAAACACCAAATATACAACTGATTTTTGTTGGATTTCTTCTCACGTGGGCATCAAGGGAAATGAATTAGTCAATATTGCCCCTAAATCGGCATCTGATGAAATGTCTCCCACCCTTCCACATTGCGACATCATAAAAAACATTAAATCAGTTATTCATAATCATTGGCAAGACCAATGGAACTTTGAAATAAATAATAAATTAAATCAAATTAAACCTATAATCTCTCACTGAAAATCATTCTCAAGAAGAAGACAGGGCGTGATTTTAACTCATCTAAGGATCGGACACACAAGGCTTACTCATAAACATTTGTTTCTGGGGGAGGATCCTCATATATATAGCTATTGTGTTTGTACTCTGACATTGAAACATATTTTCATCGAATGCTCTGCATTTAACTGTGCTCTTCTTAATTATTTTAAAACATATACTCTTTCTTTAATTGACTTGGTTGGGTAAAATCTCCAACCAAATATATTTAACTTTTAAATGACATTGGTTTTACTCCATTCATACATACATATAGTTTTATTATTTTCTATCGTACCTTCTACTCTGCTGCACGTCATTTTTAAATAATTTTAGCTAAATAAAAATTTAATACCTGAACCTTGTGTTTGGCATAATATATCCCTAGAGGATTCAGTGCCATAAATTCAGTCAACTAACCATTCTAAAAGTCAGACCCCTTCAAAAGGTGTAGCTATTCGGGCTAAATATTTCTATTTATTATCGAATAATGAAAATCAAAATCTAGAGCTCTGTCAAGTTGATCTGAAAGCTGGTATTGATTTCATTGTGCCCTAAGCAAAAGATGAAACCGCACCGTGTCTACTCATGTTCCTCGATTCATAATGGAAGTCATCAACCTTGTATAGAGAGATTTGGAAAATCCAGAACTCCTAAGAAAATACCTCAATGGAAAAACAGAATTCTAATGAATCTGTGAAGTGCCTTCTGTACCAAAAACTGTTTTGTGACCATCGAAGCTTTAAAATTCAGAGTTTTTGATGCTTTTTCTTGCTTTAAAGTAGGAAATATAGCAAAGCATCATTCTTTATGCAGGACTGAAATTCGCCCAGGTGATCGCTATGTGAAATGAAGACAAAGAACGCATCACCGACAGAAAATAAAAACCAAAAAATGCCAGAAAAAAATAAAAACAAAAGGTAACAAAAGGTAATGTAACAAAAAGGTAAGAAGGTCATAATCCATCATACAACGCAGAATTTTTTTTTTAAATGTAACAAAAAAGTTACAGCAGAAGGCATAAATCAGCAATAAAAGTATCAAGGAAATCTTAAAATGCGGTTTTCTCAAAACATGGATTTTTCAAGTTCATGTTCCTTTTTCTCAATATCTGTGAAACTTATGAATTCAGTTTTTGGATGACATTTATACTATGTTATATTACATACTTTAACACGGGGACATTGTGATATTTTGAGAATCACTTATTTTAGGAAGTAAAATAATGCCAAAAAGGGTAAAATAAAAGCGATTATTAATAAATAATTAGAGATAATTTTTTTATTTTACTTAGAAAAAAAATAGTGTGTTAAATATGTAAAACATGTTATTCTAACTTCCATGAAAATTTCGTATAATCCTATCTTTAATTATTTCTGAGAAAAAGGTACATAAAATTGATCAATTTAAAATGGATGAGTTAGGGTCGATCCCCTTGCGAACTCACCAACTGTTAATTTTCTGAGCAATTTTGTGTACTGATTGTTATTAAACTAATATTTGTGTGTGTGTGTGTGTGTGTGTGTGTGTGAGTGTGTGTGTGTGTGTGTGTGTGTGTGTGTGTGTGTGTGTGTGTGTGTGTGTGTGTGTGTGTGTGTGTGTGTGTGTGTGTGTGTGTGTGTGTGTGTGTGTGTGTGTGTGTGTGTGTGTGTGTGTGTGTGTGTGTGTGTGGACATCCACAAAATCAAAACAGTTTTCTTTTTTAAAGTATCAGCAAGTTTTCCATAAAAGCGGAATGTCTTAGAATCGACAACTGAAACTTTTCGTGATGATATTCCCAAGTTCTGATCAGTGAATATTATTAAATTTTATCAAAGATTGGTTTAGAATACATTACACGTGATTTATTCCGCAAATGAGGATTCAATATGATTTTCGTGGTTTAAACCTCGCACCAAAATTTCTGATTAATAAGATTTTTGATGCTCCCATTTTTTTAGTTTCGATGGAATAAAGTTGTACCACTTGTAGTTATTTATTTATTTAAAGTTGATTATAGGACCATAGATACGGACACTTTGGTAGTATATACATATAATTTCAGCTTTATCACAAACTTTCTCCATTAAGACCGGTTTTTCTCTTTTTAAATTTAAAAATACAAGAAGTAGAAAAAACATTTGTGCATTAATGATGCGTTTGCATTTATTTCCAACGCTTATATTACGTTATTGTACCACAATACAATCGATATGTGAGTTTTAAATTAATTAATTATTAAGTTTTTGAGAAATTTTTTGCTTCTTGACAAGCATATAGCTTCAAATTACAATTTCAAGTTTTGGCTGGTTTTGTGTAAATATTTGTGTGAATGAAATGTGTCATTGACTTATCTACTGCACAGTATAAAAAAATGTTCACCTAATTCTAATTTTTTAGACTCACACACACACACAGTTTATTTGCTGACGTAGAACAGAACATTAAAACAAAAAATAAATTGATTAAACTCGCTTACGTGTTCTTCAGGGGTGGCTGGGGATGATCTCTTCAGTGACCCTGCTACCACCAGGACCGATTTAATAGCCCTCAGTCCCCAATCGTAGTGATCTTGTTTGCTTAGCAGCTGCTTGCATAAAGAATAGAGAGTGGTGAATTTTTGTCCCAGGCTTCTAGCTTCCACAAAGCCTTCTGCTACCAACATAATTTCGCAAATCAGTTGGATGTCTGGAGCCACCATGGCGCATGGCCTGGAAGTAGAGGATCAGGGTTTAAATAAGCTGAATGTACCAACAGCCAACGAAAGAAACTAGACATTCTGCCACATTCATTATGAGGTGTGTGAAAAGATTCAAAGTAACGACTACTTATTGCACATACACACAGTTTATTTGCTAACGTAGAACAGAACATTAAAACAAAAAAAAAAATGATTAAACTCGCGTAATCATAGATATAACGTCCAGTACAATTTCCCTGAACCATTCTTGTTCAGATTCTCGCTCCCTCTCCGTCTACGTCTCTTCTAACTCTTCCGAATCTCTCTCGAAACGATAGGCGGCGCTCTGGGAACATCATGGCTGTCTTCCGATATGGTAGATCAGCAGATCTTAGATCCCACAGTTATTGTCACTCAACAAGTGCTAATTCAAAATGGAAAAGTTTAAAAAAAAAAAAAAAAAGAAAACGTGAAGCTTTGCAGATGCATTCACAAAATTAATTGTATCAAGAGAATATAATTTCGATTTACATTCTTCTTTGATACAAACTCTTCAACAATTAATGATTGTTTAATCCTCCTCTCTACCTGTTTCTTCCAGTTACGACATTAACCATTTCCTCAGAATATCTTTTCCTTTTTAATGGGTTTTCTTCTATTTACATTGTATGTCTAAGTCAAGGCTTTAAAAACTTTTTTCTCACATTTTATAGCACTCGATTGAGCTGAAATTTTCTATACACCATTGTTTTGGATGACAATACGATAATTTAATTATGATTAATAAAAATTAATTGATTAAAACTAATTATTCAAAAAATTAAATTTTACTCCAAATTTCTCGCCAAGTCGCCTAATCCGGCGCTAAGGTGAAGGGATCATTGCTTAAACTCTCTTTTGTTAACTGGTCACATCTCTGAAAATCCATCTTTTCTTTTATAAGAAAAGCGTTGCATGGAAGCAACAACTAACATTTCTTCAAGACAGACGAATGTTATTGAAAAAGAATGTTACTGATAGGCGAATGTTACTTAAAAAATTTAAGGTTTTAAAAAATTAGTTACACAAAATGCGAAGTTTGAAAGAAACCTGTTAACGCTTGCATGCGCTATCACCGCGCCACCTGTAAATAAGGAGTTAGTAACTGTTGATTCAAACCGTAACTGAGTGAAGAGCGGGAATCGCTCATCGTGTATACGAGTGAAGTGTAAGACGAGCTATCTGTGAAGGCACCACGTGCAGGTGTCTTTTGTGAATTATTAAAGAGATATATTTAATACAGTCCACTAAGTGAGTGTTTTATTGTGCAAATGACCTATGGAACTTTAATATTGTGTAGAGAAAGATTCATGTGGTCCGAATCGCAATGCGCAAAATTACCCAATGAAAATTTTGTACAATTCGCGTCGAGGTTATCTGCTAATTTTGAATATTTTTGTCAATTGCAAAAAGTAAGCGATTTTAAATCGTTATGTGAATTGATTGTTTCGGATAAAATATTTAGTGACCTTGATAAAGAACTGAAAACGCACATAGCAATAAATGAGGGTGAAGGGTGTTTTAAACCGCAACAACTTGCGAGAAAAATTGATATTTATCTTTCTTCCAGAGAGAAATCTAAATATGAGTCATCAATGAATGGAAGTAAAAGATATCCAATAATAAATAAAACAAAAAATCCTTATAATTCAGGGTATCAGAAAGGTATTTCAAAAGTGTTTATTTCAGAAATAAAAAAAAACTATAAATGTGTTATGTGTAAAAATGAGAAGCTTGCGTTATATTTGAGTCCGCGATTTAGGATGCTGTCAGTTCAAGATCGCATTGAAATACTTAAAATAAATAATCTGTGCTTTAAATGTTTTGCTTCAGAATGTTGTGTTAAAAGATATTCGAGTAGAAATTGCTTTTGTGGAAAACCACATCATAAAATGATTCATTTTTCGAGAAACGTCGGCAACCCTAAAATAGAAATAAAAAAAATCTCAAAAAACGTCTGCCCGTGAAGGTCAAAATGAAAAATTTATGAATGTTTTCCACCCCCCTTTCCTGCGAACTCAATGAAAATATTGTAGCTAGCAGTTTCGCAAAGAGCAAAACAAAAAATGTTTTATTGAGTACTGTTAGAGTTTTGATTAAAAATAAAAATGATGATTGGGAAGAAGCCAGGTGTCTGTTAGATGTTGGAAGTCAAAAATGTTTAATAAGTTCAGAGTGCTCTAATCGTTTGCAACTTCAAAAAGAAAAAATAAATACTTTGATCTCGTGTTTAAATGATTCTTCAATGAATGCGAGTGGATGCGTTAGAACTACTATAGAGAATAAAAACAAAAGTTTTCACAAAGATTTAAAAATGTTAATAGTTAGGAAAATTACTGATTTAATTCCCCAAACAATACTTGATGTTAATGTTGAAATTTCAGATTCAATTCCGTTAGCTGATTACAATTTTAATGTCCCAGGAAAAATAGATATTTTATTAGGAGCAGAAATTTTTATGAACCTGGACAAATATATACGCAAAATTCACGTTTGCTCTTACAAAATACAGTGTTTCGTTATGTGGCTAGCGGTAGTGTAGATCAAGTTAGTGACACTCAGGTTCATTGCGGATTAATCCAAGAAGATGATTTAAATATAACGTTAAAGAAATTTTGGGACATAGAAAGTGTCAAATCAGAAATATATAAAAGTAATGAACACGCGATTTGTGAGGAACATTTTGCTCGTACACATCGGAGAAATGAGAAAGGGAGGTATATTGTCACAATGCCCCTTAAAGAAGATCCTTCGTGTTTAGGAAATTCTAAGGACATTGCTCTCAGAAGACTCAAATCGCTGTGGGCTCGTTTATCCAGAGAAACTGAATATTTTACGTTATACAAAAGCTTCATGAGTGAATATTTGAAACTTGGCCACATGAGAGAAGTGGTGGAAGAAAGAGAACTCGATGTAGTGTACTATGCCACACATCATGGAGTGTTAAGACCCGAGAATACAAGTACAAAATTGTGCGTTGTATTTAACTCTTCCACACTGAAACTAATGGTAATTCGTTGAACTCGTTACAATACAATGGTGGAGTCATCCAAGATGACTTATTTTCGATAATGATAGGGTTTAGAAAGCATGTGTATGCTTTGACAGCCGATGTGAAGATGATGTATCGAATGATACTCATAGAACCCAGTCAACACAAACTTCAAAGAATTTTGTGGAGTGATACGCCCAATGAGTCACCTAAGACTTATGAGTTGGTTACAGTTACTTATGGAACTGTGAGTTCTCCTTATCTGGCAATGAGGACTTTGAAACAATTATCCATTGATGAAGAGAATAATTTTCCCATTGCATCACTTGTATTGCGTGACAATTTTTACATGGATGATGTACTATGTGGAACTCAAACTTTAGAGGAGGCTCAAGAGTTGCAAAAACAACTTATAGTTATTATGCAAAAAGCTGGAATGCAACTTCATAAATGGTGCACAAACCATCCAGAACTATCACCAAGTGTCGATGGAAATTATAATTTCTCAAATCCAAGTGAAACCAAAACCTTAGGAGTGTTCTGGAAAGCAGTGGAAGACTGTTTTTCTTTTCGAGTCAAAGTGGAGCTTGGGACTTCATACACAAAAAGGAGTGTGCTGTCTACTACTGCAAGATTATTTGATCCTTTGGGACTGCTTGGTCCAATTGTATCTAAGGCTAAAATATTCATGCAGAAACTAGGGCGCTTAAAAATTGATTGGACTGACACACTTCCAACTGCAGAGTATCAAGAATGGCATAACTTTTTGGTTATGTTAGAGAACATCAATAACACTGATATTGAGAGACGAATTGTGATTGAAAAATTGCCCAGATAGAAATCCATGGTTTCTCTGATGCTTCAGAATGTTGCTTTGGAGCAGAGGCTTATTGCAAGTCTTTCAGCTCTACTGGTGAAATTATGGTTAGACTAGTGATCAGCAAATCTAGAGTATCGCCGGTGAAAAGCCTTACAATCCCAAGGCTGGAATTGTGTGCTGCAGTCTTACTATCAAAGTTAGTGAAAAGAGTCATTGCTGCAATGAAACTAGAACCAACAGTATTCTTATGGAGTGATTCCATGATAGTGCTTTCATGGATCTTAAAACATTTGTGCAGAACAGAGTTGCCATCATTCAAGAGAACACATCTATAAACCAGTGGGGTCATGTGTCATCTGAACAGAACCCAGCAGATATCCTTTCACGGGGAGTGGACCCTGATAAATTGGTCATCAACAGAATGTGGTTCAATGGTCCCACATTTCTATATAACAGTGTTTATCCTAAGCAAACTATCTCTGTGTCAAAAGAATGTGAGGAATTGAAAGCAGAACTTAAAAACTGTCAGTGTGACGAGTTTAAAGAAAAGTTATCTGCTTTTAATGTGACTGTTAATAATTTTATTCATAGTATACTTAATTTGAGTAATAATTATATAACTGTTCTTCGTATTTTTAGTTATGTTTTCAGGTTCATAAATAATATACAAAATCCTTTGCACAGAGTATCTGGGCCACTTGAAGTAAATGAACTGAATCATGCAGAAAGTGTTTTAATTAAAATGGTTCATAAGGAGGAATTTTCAGCTGAGATTAAGTTTCTCAAGCAACAAAGGAGTGTTCTTCCAAAGAGTAAGTTAAAATCCCTAAATCCGTTCTTAGATGCTGATGGAGTCATGAGAGTTGGAGGACGCTTGGGTAACTCAGGTTATAATTTTTCTAAGAAACATCCTGCTATTATGCCTAAAAATCACAAATTGACTTTATAAATTATTGATTATATTCATGTTAAATATGTTCATGTAGGTGCTTCAGCATTACTTAGTTATGTGAGAGAAAACTTTTGGCCTTTAAGTGGTAGATCTACCTGTAGAAAAATTGTTCATAAATGTATCATTTGTTTTAAGGCTAATCCAGTTATTTCATCTCAAATTATGGGTGACCTGCCAAGAGATCGAGTAAGACCAAATTTTCCATTTAATTGTGCATGTGTGGACTTTTGTGGTCCGTTTTTCATAAAGTAAAGAAATCAACGTAAGGCTATTTTACATAAGATTTATGTTTGTATTTTTGTATGTTTTGTTTCCAAAGCTGTACATTTAGAAATGGTATCAGACCTTAGTTCAGGGCTTTTAAAGCCACGTTAAAGAGATTTATTGCCCGCCGCGGCAAAAGTGCTAAATTATATTCTGATAATGCCAAAAATTTTCAAGGTGAGAATAAGGAAATTATGAGACTTCATAAAATGGTTCAGGATCCAGACAAAGAGTTGGCTGCTTTTTTAGCTAGCGAAGGTATTGAATGGAAATTCATCCCACCTAGATCCCCAAATTTTGGCGGACTTTGGGAAGCCGCAGTAAAAGCCTTTAAATATCATTTTAAACGAGTTGTTAGTGGTGCTAATTTAAAGTATGAAGAATTTTTAACTGTAGTCACGCAGGTTGAAGGAATTCTAAATTCGAGACCCCTCTGTCCTTTGTCTGCTAATGAAGATGATTTTGAAGTTTTAATCCCCGCGCATTTTCTGCTAGGACGAACTATAACTACTATTCCTGAACCAGATTTTTCAAATGCAAATGATAAAAGACTTAAAAATTGGCAAAGGTTAACAAAATTAGTACAATTAATCTGTAACAAGTGGCATCGTAATTATTTAAGTCAGCTTCAGCAGCGAAATAAGTGGAGATTTGAAAAGAATAATGTTCAAATTGGCGATTTAGTGTTACTAGTTGAAGATAATATGCCAGCACATAAATGGTTACTGGGCAGAATTATTGGTGTATTCTTTGGAGATGATAAAAAAAATCGTGTAATTCAAATAAAAACTCAATTTGGTGTATTTAAGAGATCTGTCTCTAAAATTTGTGTATTACCTGTGTCTGAATAATATATGTAAACATATGTATTTTTCTTCTTGATAATTGTAAATATTGTTAGTGATAATATTG
The DNA here is from genome assembly GCA_019974015.1 of Nephila pilipes. NCBI lineage: Eukaryota > Metazoa > Arthropoda > Arachnida > Araneae > Nephilidae > Nephila > Nephila pilipes. The sequence continues at coordinate 370,478 of BMAW01130941.1, forward strand.
CCGTATTCTTTAATTGTATGCTGTGTTAAATTGAGAATGTCATGTAATTTAATAGTGTTCTTTTTGCTTGTTTGCTGATAATTATTGAATATGTATCTTCAAATTTTGAGTAATTTGTGAAATAGTGTTGTACATACAATGATTGAATGTTTAAACATGTCAATGGGGGCCGGTATGTTAACGCTTGCATGCGCTATCACCGCGCCACCTGTAAATAAGGAGTTAGTAACTGTTGATTCAAACCGTAACTGAGTGAAGAGCGGGAATCGCTCATCGCGTGTATACGAGTGAAGTGTAAGACGAGCTATCTGTGAAGGCACCTCGTGCAGGTGTCTTTTGTGAATTATTAAAGAGATATATTTAATACAGTCCACTAAGTGAGTGTTTTATTGTGCAAATGACCTATGGAACTTTAATATTGTGTAGTGAAAGATTCAAAACCCATGTTTAAAAAACTAGTTTTATTACCAGTGTTATTAATTGTTAAATGATTAATTGAATTGATGCATGCGTGCACACACCGATTATATCTGAATACGCAATATAAATACATGTTTTGATTCAAACAGCAGATACATTCTTTCAAAAATCGAACAAACTGAAAGCTTTTAAAATGAGTTAAAGGTTACATGTAGAAAGGAAATTGGTTCATTAATTTTAGAGATTTAATGCTCATACGTTTTCATTCTATTTTCGAAATGATAACGTATGAGTTTAAGATATTCGGTACAGTAAAAAAAACATAAACACAAATTAATAATATTTTTTACTAATAAAAACAAAGAACACATAAACAAAGTAGCAACATTCTGTAAAAAAAATAATAACGGAATTCAAACACAAATAACCGTCATAACAAAAATAAAAATCACCCTTTATTCTTATGCAGACTTTTGAACCCCCCTGGTGTGCAGGAGTAATATCACAATCCCAGTCACAAACAGAAAATTATCGTTAATGTTTCCTATAGGTACTGCTTCACTTATTAAGATGTTGGCTACATTTACATTTCGTTAATCATAATTTTATCTCTCTCGTTTACATTTTGTTAATCAAATTATTAATGTTATAATGCAATCAAAATAAAACCAAAAACATTTTTTTCTGTTTTCATTTAAAAACAGTATAAAAGTAAAGTTTTGTAAGTTAAGTTCCATGCAAAACTACGGGGGAGGGGATGTACGTATAAATTATTTAAATCAAAAAATATATCAATACTGAAGATCTTACAAATTCATTGTGATTTATGACAGTTCCGATTAAAAAGCGTTACATGAATATTTTTCGTCAGCTTATATACTATAAACATATTTATAAATTCTAACAAAGAAATACAATAAGAAGTATATAAAGAAATGAATTTCATTCGTGACAAATATAGCCTTTGCATAGCAATTGTTTTAATATTTGGTTCGATTTAAGCAACCTTATACAAAATTTATTTTTAACTTTTTAGTAGACGTCTCATTTTATTCATCAAAATTCTATCACTAATATATACACTTTATTACTAATTTTTAGATTTAGTGCAACAAACGGTAGGGTGGGATTCCGACAAATCCCTCGTGAGCTTGATATTTTGAAATCGACCAGTTTTGATTTTCTTCAGATTTTTTTGCCAAAAATGAGGCTTTTAAAAGTTACAATGTCTTAATGTTTTCAACGAAATATAAAGTATATGTCTTAAATAAAAGAACGGAAGAAGGAATAAAGGTGGGGGGGGGGCATTATCATATGCGGAAATGAATGAAACATTTTATTATTTTTTCTCATAATTATTTTAATTCTAATCATGAAAGGAGAACCAAAATAAAAGCTTAATTTAGATAAATTATAATTTTAAAAATAATAGTTACATATTTATTTTAATTTACTTTCTAGAATCAGTCATTAAATGACTTTAAGAAGCGGTATCTAAAAAAAGCATTAAAATCTACAGATAAAGACAATAACGATATTTAGGTAATGATGTCGTATTTATATCTAAAAGAAAAGCTCGTAGTATTAAAATCTGCAGATGAAGACAACAACGATATTAAGATAACGATCCAAGACAACGATATTAAGGCCAATCCAATTTTTACTATCCATTTATGTCCTAAATTCACACGCGTGTCTGAGTATTTATTATTTTGTGAAACGTAAAGACATCTACAAATTCCAAAGAATTCTACTTTTTAAAACTTTTTATAAACGTATATATTGTCTTTCCTACGTTCAATTTCAATTATTTAGGAACATCTGATCATTGTATTTTCGGCTACACTTTAATGTTTCTTCGCGTCATTCATACCGAGATCCCAGACTATATCGATATTTATATCAAGTTTTAATAATTTAGCTACTGATTCCCTTTCCTTTTAAAGAGATATTGTTTAGTCTGTCTTTTCAAAAGATGTATTAAACAGAGGGTGATGCAATTTCTTCTTGGTTTATTTTTATCTTACGTGACTGCTTTTTTTAATTTTTATCGCTGTTGCATAAATGCATCACATTCAACCATAATTCTTTCTTGATTAAAACAATTAAAAGTTTTAAAAAGGAACTAGAAGTTTTGAGCATTTTTTGTAATAGACTCTGAATAGTAAAAGTTCTGGCTGCACAGTAAAATGAAACAATGAACTTTCAATAAAAGCAATAGATACGAAATACAAGGCTATTAAAATCAGAAAATGTATGTACCTTTGTTACCTTGTTTAAGCGTTCTGTTAAGTGTTAGAAGAAGAAAAAGTCTTTGAGGTATTAAATGAAATTGTTAAGTTTTTACTGAGAAAAATTTGTATGTGTTAAAAATAGTATTGAACAATATTGATTTTTGGGGTAAATAGAGAAAATTATCAAATTTTAAAGTAGTTTCATCGATATTTTAAATTTTTCATTCTCTAACGGATTTATCAGGACATATTCCTTTTTATATGAAAAAAAAATAAGATAAATCCATACCCTTTTTACTGTTAAGCAAATTTCATATATCTCTTTGATAAAATTTCTTATGTATTTCCCGAACAAAATGGATTATGATGTAAAGGTTAGATAATGAACAAAGTTGTAAAAAATTACTATACGTAGAAATGTGTAAACACATATCAGTTAAACTGCTTCGTAAGAAATAATCTTCAAAAGGAAGAAAGTAGTTCTAGTAGCCTCAATCATTACCTGAAAAGTGTTTTCAGATTTTCTGGTAGTTCGGTTCGTCCAGCGTATCCAGGATTCATCGTAATAAAGATTCCCAGACTGTTTATCAAAGGAATGTCGTCTCCTAAAAGACAGAGGGTCGTCTTGTTTCCCCTCAGAGCATCTTGTATGCATTTCACCTGAAATAAACGGTTTATTTTGAAAAAGGTGATAAAAATGTTCTTGTATAATACTAATTAAAACACTCTTCGTATCTTAAAAACTTAAAATTTAAAAAAGAATTCTGAACCAAACACGAGAATATTAGGAAATCGAATATGATTAATATTTTACAAGTATAAAAATGACATTTTAATAACGAAAAAAAAGTCTTAGTTTTTATGAATTCTAAAGCTAGAGTGGCATTCGCTCTTAAATTTTATTGTATTTTGCATGATAATAAAGAGCATATATTTAGTAAAAAATATCTTGACTTATATTATTACTTGTAGCTTCTCTTTTCTTCAGTGATTTAAATGGAATACATTTTTCTGGAGTAATTATTACTTAGGATTAAAATAGTCTTTGAAAACTCATATATACAATTTATTGAAAGTGATATTTAAGACTCTTATAGTGATATTACAATTTATTAAAAGAGATATTTAAGTATTGATTTATCATAAACTTTTTTTTCAAGGTTTCAAATGTTTTTAATTCGCTTTCTTCAATTTAAGTAAGATATAATCCTAACACCATTGATAATGATTGCCATTTTATGAAACAATAATAATTATTTTGAAATAATTATTAAGATAATGTTCTTCAATATTTTTTATTTAATACTTTTGTTGTTCCTGGAAAAAGTTAGACAATTAATAAAGATTGAATTGTGTTATATAATAGCTAAAATGGTTATTAATCATACAATCAATATGAATTAGAAACCATAATTTAGATTTTGATTGCAAATGAGATACTATTCCTCTTAAAATTAAATTGCACTTTAATTTAATTAAATTTATTTTTAATTTTTATTAATTTTAATTTAATTATATTTATTTATCTTTAATTTAAATTTATTTTGCATAATTTGTTATTTTTCTCTGCAGTATTGCAGAGAAAAATAACAAATTATGTGAATATGTATTGCTAAAAAAGTAAATAAAATTATTTTAAAAAAATAAATTTTTCTGTCAAATATTTATTGTAAATTATGTAATATAAATAAAATTAACTCTCCTGTTTCTTTTATAAATATCTATTTTTCCTTAAAGCAGAAAAAAAAAAATTTATAATCCGAACAAAAAAAATTTTTTTTTGAGAAATCCCCTCTTAAACACTTTTCTGTAATAGAGTTTCAGTCTCATTAAACATATTCATAAAATTACTGTAATTACATTTAAGTGCAGAAATTAAAATAAACATTGATTTTATCGTTAGAAATTAAATGTTAAAATCTCACTTTTTAAAGCTCCTTTTTAAAGTTTTGAACTTATGTATTGAAATTGTAGATTTATATTCAACTTAAAGCTAAATTTTATGCTATTTATTTAAATCTTTCATCTGACTAAGCCAGGGGTCTCCAAACTACGGACCGCGAAGCCCTCTCATCCGGCTCGTGGAGACCTTTTTATCTACGCAAAAAAATTACGGAAATTCATGTGTGTACTGCCAAGATAAGTCGCCGCTTTCGTGGAAGTTTTTACCGAATTAAAACAGAGGCATGCAGTAGTGCGTTATGTTTTCCAACCAATCTCTACATTTTAAAAATTATTCGCTGCTTATTTTTTCAACTTTTGTTTTCAGTCAATGAGATGATATAATGCCATCTAATGGTAGAGTTTTTATTTGGTTTGCTTCTTGTCCAAGACTTGATTATTTTGACCACAGTTTGCCAGTTGCGATTGACTGCCACGATGAGAAGGTGTTGGAATCAGTTAGTGTGTAATTGCGAAACATATTGAACTCTATTTTACTTAGTGATAATTTCCTTCACGTAATAACTTACCAGTGTGTATAAAGAACTGGGAATGTCTTTAGTTTAGGTGTTTTGAGTGATATTGTGTGCAAGATACTTCCTGTTTCACTAATTATTCATATTGAAATCACTTTATTTTAGTGCCCAATGATGGTCGAGAAGAAAAAAAGTAAAATAGACGATGAGAATTGGCAATTTCAACAAGAAGAAGTTTGAAATACTTTTTCATCAAATCAGGTAAGAAATTATTGTGTGTGATATGCAACGAAACAGTGCCCGTGA
>BMAW01130941.1:375864-397758 GCA_019974015.1 Nephila pilipes
GTGTGATATGCAACGAAACAGTGCCCGTGATGAAAGAATACAACCTGTTCCGTCAACATCGAAGCAAACATCAGGAAAAATATGCACAATTGAAGGGTCCATGCCGAAAAATTTTCTAAATTACAAAATCAACTCATATCTCAGAAGACCGAAGATGTTCTGTAATTTCTCAAATGACAATGAATCCTTAACAAATGCCATTTATTAAGTGGCCTACGTCCTGGCTAAAAGTGGCAAACTGGTAGGTTTTTATTAGTTTTTACCCAAGGAAGACTTTCCTAACTTTTGCATCTTTTCAATCTTTGGAAAACATACTTGTGTGAACAAACACTTTCAAGAATGAAATACGTGAAGAACAATTTGGGAACAAACTTGTCTGATGATAACCTCAGGTCACTGTTAATGCTAGGGACATCAAATCTAAAACCAGAAATATTTGCTATTGGGGCATTCAGGAAATAATTTCATGTGTAGTATCAATGTGTTATTAAATAATAACTGAATAAAATAATATTTAATAAATAATTAAAAACAACATTTGTGTTTTGATTCTTTTTTTTTTTTTTGGACCTCGAGTGAGTAGTAAGTGAGTAGTAAGACTACTATATAATAGTTAATGCGGCCCTCAGGTTGAAAAGTTTGAAGATCACTGAACTAAGTAATAAAAATTAAATATTAATAATTACAAGTGTTATTCCATCATACTTTCATATTTCTTAATTAAATAAGTATATGTAATATTTATAATCATTAAAAATTTGTATGTATGTGCATGTGAGATATCTTAAAGAAATGAATATTATTTTTGAATTCCACTTACATTATTTGTTAAAAATAATCGTCTTAAATTCTGTAACACTCAGATTCACGCATGATAAAGCAGTAGTTCTCAAACTGAGATAAGCCCATTCTTAGTTTTAGGCGACGAGTTTTTAAGTTACCTAGTCAAAAAAGAGTTTTTGACAACAAAAAAAAGTTGCCAAAAAAGTAATTTTAGCATAAAAATTATCCCCAAACTACAATATCCATGATACGGCATTCCGTAAGTAATTATGGGAAGCTTATTCATATGTAAACACGTGAAATAATGTTTGGTTTTCTAATTTAAAAAGTAGTCATCTCCGTGATAAGTAATACAGGAAAAAGATTTGTTATTAACGCACCAAGAATATTTTATTTATTTTCCCATTGTAAATATTTTTAGCTTAAGTGACAATTAATTGATACATAGCCTCATAATTTAGTTTTCCTTCGCAATAACAGTATGGGCATCAAGACCAGGGTACACATTCTCTAATTTAATTTTAAAAGTAATTCAGTCAACAATTCTGCATCAATTAGCAGTCTTTCTGGATTCGAAATATTATAACCACAGAAGTGGTTTCTACACATAACAATAGAACAATCTGAAAAATCTTTTAAGAGCAAGATATTTTGGTGGGTACAATAAGAGCTGTTGGTCACATGACCGAGTGGATGTAGGAGGAAAAATGTAATTATGAAAGGATATCTTATGAGTTTGAGAATCATTGTAATAAAACAGTTGTACTAAACGACAAATAAAGGCTTTGATTCTTATCTGAGAAATTTTAAAAATCTTTTCTAACATATTTTATTTAGAGATTATTCTCCCTACAGTGTGGCCTCTCTTTCCATAAAAGTTACGGAATTATGAATTTATCCCATAAGTTTACTGTCTTTGATTAAAATGGGTGGCGCCCCTCCTAGATATACAGCATTATTTTTTTTTTCTGTTTTCGACCTTACTGCACCTTCCATTTTCTAAATTTGTAGCATTTTGTCTAGATCATAGATACGCATTTTGTTTCGTAAATTATCTAACCACGACGGTACCTGTACAGCCACAACGGAGAGGACCTCTACTGAGATCCTATTGAATTCATCGAAGCACCCCCAGGCTCCAGTCTGCGCCAGTCCCTTGTAGATGTTGGCACAAGATCTGTAATCCATCTGCTCGGAGCAATTGAACACGTACACTAGGGTGCCCAGGGCTCTGCCCAGATCCTTTACCGTCTCCGTTTTCCCGGTTCCTGCTGGGCCCGTCGGAGCTCCGCCCATCATCAGTTTCAAAGATTGAGTCAAAGTTATGAAGCACCTGTGGTTCAAAAAATTTGATTATTTGTTTTGTTCCTGCTCAGAAACTGCTTTAATGTACAAGTTTTATGTTTTTCTTTACTTTGGTGAAATTAATTTAGTCCTTTCGTTTGAGAAAATATATATCTCCTTATCAATATACCATTTTGGATAGCAGCCGAAGTTTTAACACTACTCTAAAATATTTTGTTCCGCGCTGATATTCAAAAACTCAGTTCACATTCATTTTGAACTTTTTATGTGAATTGCTTCATGGTGTAAATATATTCATGTGCATCACGTAATGTAAATTGTCAAAATATTTCCATTGTAACGTGGTGAATTTTAATTAACTGTTTCAAATTACATCATTATTAATCGTTATTTTAATTCGATAATTTATCAACAAGAATCAATTGTAAGAAACTTGCATTTTTTTTTTTTTTTTTTTTTTTTTTTTTTTTTTTTAATAAATGAAAATAATTTTTTTTTATTAATTTTTTTTTTTTTTTTTTTTTTTTGTTTCTTCTTTGCGTTTCACAATTAGCGGTTAAGTTTATGTTCAGAATATTTTCTAAATAAAGGAAACGATGCATATATTGTCTCGTCATTCATATGCATATTTACAAGTACTTTTTAAATTATTGACCTTTTAAAGATTTATTTTCTTTGCAGTGGAATGTTTAACTTTACCGGTTCCATGAGAGTAATCTCTTGAAGAAATGGATTTACGAAAGTGTTGATGAAGGCTTAGAGTAAACAAATACAAAACCTACTTCAGAATTATTTCAGCAAAACTAGGAACATTATTTGAACTACTTAATTGCTTAATCTTACGAAACATATTAAGTGAGTCACGAATGAATAAAATGCCATGAATCAATTTTGCCCAGTATCCATGCTTATTGTCATTTTAAATGTGACCATCCAAACAATTAGAAATGTGTTAGCGCAATTAAGGATTACTAACTAACAACAATAATTCTATCTGCAGATATTTTTGGAACAACTGGTCCTCTGAAAATAGACAGTGAACCTGAGGAAAAATAAGCATCATGAGTAAAGTTTTTACAATTATATTTCTTCCTTTTTTTTTCATTGGCTGAGAAAGAACACACTATTTTTTAGAAACCGGAACTTTCGGTTTTACTTTACTTACTTTAATTACTTTCGGCTTTACTTTACTTACTTTCGGCATGTTAAAACTTGACATTTGAATAGAAGAACTGTTTGAAAATGATACATAACGTTATATTTTCAAAATCTCTGAGACTGCATTATAGCATGAACTTCAATAAAATGTTTGTTACTATTGAGTGTAACATTCGTATTATATAAAACAAATATTATATCGCATAAAATGTAAATACCGGTATTTTGTTCGTTCTTTCGCTACAGGAATATTATTTTTGAGATCCCAAGTACATTGCTGGTTAATTGAAAATCTATATTATGTTTTTTCGTGCTACAGAAATGGGTAGAAATCCAGCAGTGGACCAATTTTCTTATAAGGACCAATTTTCCTGCTAAGAAATCTTTTAATGAAATAGCTATTCAAAAACTTGGTTATGGCTGCGATAACCTAGTGGTCATGGTCGCGGGCTCGTAACCAGCTTTGTTTTCATCGAATCCTGAATTTGAGCTCTGATGTCATTCAAGATCTCCCACGTAGCGAGGCTGAAGTACGTTAAATATGCTCGAGGTTCTGTATCCTCCCAAAAGCATGGTATGGAAGTTTAGAAAGATGGGTGACATTTCTGGTATTGTCCTCGTCTGTTGATCGAGGTTCAAATTACAATGTCTGTCGTCCGTGTGTGTGAAAATCCTATAATTTGCATTTCAAGCTTAAATCCTGTATTCTTACAGATCGTAAAAATATTCAGCAAATTTCATAATTGTTTCAATATTTGGTTACATTTCTAAATTTTCAATTTCCTTTTTTTTTTGTGCTTATAATAAAATACCTTCTATGTACGTATTTATTTTGTCCAGTGCTTCATTTCTGAATATATCAATTTTCTTTTTTATGTGCATTTTTTGTACCAAAAATGTGGTCGGCTGTCGCCGGCTGTCTGACAGTGGGAGTGAGTCGTAGTATGTACATTCGTTATTGGCAGAAAATCGTAGCGTCAATGGAATACAGACAGATAAGTATTCCAAAAAGGAAGAAGAAAAGAAAGAAAAATGAAAAATTGGAAATATTCGAACTATAACGTCATGTTCAGTAAACACATTGCTCGCTTTCTTTCTTTTGAATTTCGAAATTTTGTATTTCTTTTGTTCTTTTTGCTCCAACATGTTCTGTTATATCTTCCCCTTTATTGTTGTAAAAAAATTCTTTTTGCCAATAAATGCTGAGTACGGGGGTGATTGTCTCCAGGGGGTTAGTAGCTCTTGATCCTTTGGGTGAGCTCGGTTCCCTTGGGCAATCTGCCAATAGCCCTCTCGCGTTGCTTCTCAGCTTATCTTTAATACACAATCTACAAATTGATTTCTTTCCTTGTACTAGTCTTAGGGGTCAATGTAACCTACTAGACCTCACAAATGATTTTTTTTTTTTTTTTTTTTTTTGCTTACTGAATAATAGTAAAAATTATAAAATTGGGTTTCATTTTTCAACAATTTCAAAGTGTATGCATTCATAGAGTTTCGACTGCAATACCTGTCGGTCAAAGGTGTGACGACCAGTCTGGGTGTATTGCCAAGGTACTCGTGGCAGTAGTCGAATCGGGCATCGCAAATGTAAACGCTGCAGTCCTCCTCCCATCGATGCCTCAGCTGGGACTGCCACGCAAAGTCTGATTCTGCTTCCACTCTCAAAGATACAAGCCTAGACACGACGTCTCGGGCGTGAACATCCATCGTGCAAATGGTCATCACCTTCTGGCGAGACTCGCGACTCAGGTCAGTCAGCAGCAGTCCAATCAGGTGATGCAGTTGCTGCATCTACAGAGGGGAAAAATAATTCTCGTTACGCTTCTCTATTTATTTCTTCTCTTGTCATCATTAATTAAAGAATCACAAAATTGCACAGTCAAATGAAGATAATCAATTGCATTTATTCAGATTTATAAATATTTGATTTACTTTATCTGTGATAGTGATTTCTATACGCGTTTAACTAATATTTTAATAATAAATTGATCTCCAACCAATTCGAGCTCAAGGTCACAAATAAAGGAAATTCGAGGGTTTAAGTTATGAACCCTCCGTCGCTTCTATTTAGATTCATTCCAAATTCTTTTTCTTCAACGCAAGTCTACTACCGATATTTCACTTTTTACCTTCAGCTCACAATCTAAAGAAGTTACCTTAGGCTCTAAATTTCACACTCTAAAATAATAACCTTAATATTAAAATCTTGGTTGCTTATCTCAATTCATTTTTCACAATTGGCTAAATCCAATTCACATTATAAGTCACGTTTCATTCACTGAAAAAAATTCAAACATCATAGAAATATTCCGAGCTAAAAGGAAAATCACGATAGAACCACGATCATTCAAACGAAATCATATAGCTATCATTCTTTGTAATTTATTAATACGATTTTTTTTTTTAAAAAAAAAAAAAGAAAGCATAGTGTTTCTTTCACTATAAACGTCTTTAATAAATTAAGTACCATGCATTCCAGACTACATTTTAGGTTCAAACACATGCCTTGGATGATTTAATGGTATCTAGTGCATAACTTTTACCTGTTTTTTGTTATACTGTTTCAAAGCCGTCTCGTGACCTTGTCGAACCCTTTGAAGGGCGGCGCTGACTTCGGCCGTCCACCATATCTGCGTGCCCGTGAGCGCTACCTGGGCTATATTCTCGAAGATCCAGGACTCGCGGTTTCCGTCCTCATAAGATCCCAGGGCCACCGATAGGTCCTCTTTTAAAGTAAGTCTCACCACCGTGAGGAGACGGTCCAGCCACGTCTCCACGGCCCCCGTGCAGGAGCATGTCTCCCTCAGCCTCAGCACCTCACCGTCCCGACTGACGACGGATACTGCCGTGTCGTCACTCTCGAAGATCAGTTGTGCCACCGAGTCGAACAGCTTGGGTAAGTGTCGGATGATCTGGAGAGATAATGAATTTCATTAAAATAATCGGATGGTTTTGAAATTCATCGTGTACATCTCGAAGAATGAACAAAAATCTGAAACGAAGCACGAAACATTTCTACTTAAAATATTCTGTAAAATGTATATATGAATGTATTCTAGAGCAAAGAAAACTATTATTATTATTGTACAACAAATTATTCTTCTCTAGTTATTTTTATGCATTTCGTTTTCATTCTTTTTGTTGTGTTCTTTCTACTGTGCTGTTGTTAGTTGTTATGTTTGCTGATATTTCTTTTGCTATTAGCTATTGTTGTTGTCGGTGATGGTGATTTTATTATTATTATTGCTAGAAATCGACTCTTAAAGAATTCTTTTCTACAGATAGAAAAGTTCCTCAAAAATATTAAATTTATTTTAGGTTGAAGAAGTTATTGGAAAATTAAAGAATAAAAAAAAAACTTAAAAGTAATATCTATTTAAAGGCAATTTATGGGTCCTGTGCAGACGAAACCATAAAGAGGCATATTTATTCCCTATTCTGAGAGAGATAAAAGAAATGGTATGCCCTAATTTGCTTTGAGGAAACACAGTTTTAGTGCTTTAATCTTTCTTGATTATTATTCAACATAGAACTCTGTGCCTGTGTACATTTGATCCATTGTTCCATCAAAACTTTTAGAGAGTAATTTAAATATTATTATCAATTACATGATTTGAACAAATAATCTATATTTTTTCAATAGAATGGGCCCGAATTAAAACCTGTGTTTGTATAAATTTGAGTAAATTGTATAATATAATATGTGATTGTGATTATCTTAGATTCAACGCATCAAAAAATTATTTGGCTGTGCGATTTAATCGTGTTTTTCTCTACCATAAAATTATTCATCAACCCATTCAAAAGTTATGTTCGATCAATTTCCCCAAGCTGTTATAAAATTCGGTTGTTACCGTTCTCGGTCGAGTCCCATTGGACAGTATGTCTAGGAGATCGGCCGAAGATACGAAGTAGAATCGGGGGAAGATCCTTCTCTTGGTCTCTAGATAAGAAGCCAGCGCCTTCTCGCACAATGCCAACTCCGTCTGTAGACGAGTTAGGTCCTCATGGACCTCAGGACGGTCGGACACAGACACCACTGTCTCGGCGCTCAGTACTTGAACCAAGCTATTGAAGGATGCATCGATAGACATGAACCTGGACAGATTAAGCATTGTCTAAATTGAAAATATCTATTCAATAATCCATATACAAAACAATCACATGGATTGCGTTTAACATTCGAAAATTAAAAGTTAAGTGAGAAAACGTCAAGAAATGTTATACAAAAAAAAATGATTATTTGCGGATGAAAATTGTTTTTAGAAAAATTTATGAGAATTAAATGCCATTGTACCTTGGTCGTAGCTTGGAGTTAAACGCTTTCACTTCGTACAACAAAAACATTCTTATCATACAGGATAATGGGGAATAATTCATATTGAATATGTGAGTAAGTGATAGAAAGATTTTATGGCGCAAACAGGTTAAAAAGAGTTAAAGAGCCAAAACAGGTTATGCTGCGCCAAACATTCGTTAAAATTAATTAGAAATAAGTTATTTTAAAAACACAGAGCACACACAAGGTAATAAAAAAGGTTAAAAGGTAAAATTTCTAATATGGTGTAAAAGGCCAATTCGTTTTATAAAAGCAAATAAATAATGGTGGGGGGAACCCCCCACCAAGTCAGAGAGGTTTAAAACTGATGTATGAAAAAATATACGACGATGATTGTCAAACACTGGACAGTCAATTAAAATATGATGAATCGTGTAAAAGACATGGCAGGACGGACACTCGGGAGCATCTTCTAAGAACAAAAGATGTTTGTGAATAAATCCAGTATGTCCAATGCGAAGGCGAGTCAATCTGACATCTGCTCTTCGCATTGGAAAAACAGGCCATTCTTTAATGATCAGCTTCACCGAGTGTAATTTGCTATTAATCTGGAGACTCCACGATTCCTGCTATATCTGATGAACAAGCATTAAAATGTGACATCGTATGTCCTCAAGTGGCGAGGTGCAGAGGATTCGTTGCCAAAAGTGCCGCCGAGTCTGCTTGTTCATTTTCTAAAATACCTACATGACTAGGTATCCAACAGAATTTTATAACATAACCCCAGCTATATAGCTGGCAAAAAATGTCAGCAATATCAACCGAAATAGGACGATTGCGATCGTCAAGATGAACCAATGTTTCCAGGAAGCTCCTGCTGTCAGTATATATGACGAAATTCCGCGAAGAGAATTTCACGACAAATCTGAGGGCACAGCAAATGGCGACAGCTTCGGCAGTACATATACTTCTAGAAGCGTCAGTCCGGTTACTGTGCTGATGTCGTTCGAAACGACACCACAGGAGACATATACAGTTCCTTTCGATTCATCCGCGTAGATGGGAATAAAATCCGCGTACTGACTACGGTGGAAAGCAAAGAGGCGTAGGAAAATAATTGGACATGTGGTGATTTTGCTGTATGAGGAAAAGAGGTTATGATCAATGAATCTTGGTATATTCCAAGGAAAAAATGTGAGAAATTTACACTATTGGACACATAAGCCATGTAGGTTGAGTTCCTCAATATTATCTTTCACTCTCTCTGAGAAAGGACGATTGCAAAATTGTTGAGCATCGTACAATCTCCGCACTGATGTGTATCGATTGAAGAGGATGAAACTGAACTGATGACATGCGATAAAAGTAATTGAGAGACAGTTTCTTACTTCTCAAAGCCAAAGGTAACCGGTTACAAAACACATAGAGACTCAGTACAGGTGACGTTCGAAACGCACCACAGCAGATTCTAAGAGCATTATGGTGGACTGGTTCTAGCTTCCGCAACGTAGTTTTGCAGGACGATCCGTAAACAATACATCTGTAGTCAATCCGGAACAGAATCACACTCGGAGTAAAGAAATTCGATCCGCTCCCCAAGAGATGTTGGACAATACCTTCAAGATATTCAGGGATTTCTCACACTTCTTCCGCAGATGTAAAATGTGCAGAAGGAAAGTGAGTTTGCGGTCGAAAATTACTCCGAGGAAGCGGACGTCAGCGACGAAGGGAACTGATGTATCACGGATGCGAATATCAGGATCGGGTTGGAGACCCCGTTTCCTACAAAAATGCGCGTAACTACTCTTGCTGGCAGAAATACTATGCCCATTCACGTCACACCATGCAACCAGGTTATTCACTGCGATCTGAAGTCGCCAATCAATGATACGGATTGACGATCCTTCGCAGGAAATCTGCAGATCATCAACGTATAATAAACCGAAGTTTTAAAAGAATAGGAGACATATGACAAATGAAAAGAGTCGGACTTAAAATACTTCCCTGAGGGACTCCTTCAAATTGAGTAAGAGAAGATGATAAAACATTACTAACACGTACTTTAAAAGTTCTTAAAGAAAAAAACATCTGAATAAAAAGAGGCAAATTGCCTCTCAGACCATAAGAGTATAAAGTGCATAGAATCCCATAGCGCCAAATACAGTTATATGCCTTTTCGATACCAAAGAAAATAGAAATTAAATTATTCCTCCGTATGAAAGCAGAAAGAATCTGACTTTAGTGTAGAAGGATGTTATCTACTGTGGATCTTCCTTTACGGAAGCCCCTCTGAAACGGAGGAATGCATTGATCCTTTTTCCAATTGATAAACGAGACGGGCATTGACTATACGTTCAAGGGTCTTACAAAGGCAACTCGTCAGAACGATAGGTCTATAATAGAGAAAGTTCTTAGGATCCTTACCAGGCTTCAGAATAGGAATAACGATTACTTCCTGCCACTGGCTACGAAACACATGCTCCCTCCATATTCGTTTCAATAGGTAAAAGAGACTGAAAAGTGAATCCTCCCTCAAGTGGCGAAGCATATCGTATGTTATACCATCAGAGCCTGGGCTGGTGTTGTTAGACAAGGACAGAGCCTTTCTCAATTCCCACATGTCAAAGTCATAGTTATAAGAGAGTGCTTGAAGTTGATAGGTGTCTGCTCAGTACGATTCACAGTCGCTAAAAATGTAGCGCTACATGAATCGGAGCTTGACACTAGCAAAAGAGTGGCCAATGACATTAGCCACTTCAACAGGTGAAGAATGCAAAGCATTTGCATTTTCCAATATCGGGATGGATACAGGGAGTTTACAGCTTTTACTTTTCTCCACAACTGTTGACTTGTTATAGACGATGTGATGGAAGAGCTATACTTGTTCCAAGATTCTCTCTGACTATGACGTCTTATTCTCCGAGCAAACTCTCTTGCCTTTTTAAACGCTATGATGTTTTTGTTGTGGAATACCGTCTGAAGATACCCCACAATTTCTTTTGTTCCCAGTAGGATATTTCACAATCCTTATTCCATCATGGTTTACTCATGTGAATTTCTAAGAGTTAGAGTTAGAAAGTCTACGTTTTATTCTGTGAATTTCTACTCTTCGGTATCGTTGCATCAGCAGCGTCCACGATAGAGGCAGTGACATTGCGGGCAGAGTCATGAACATCTCGATCTATAACCATTTTACTGGTAATAACCGTTAACCGTGTGAATAAATCCCAATCTGCTCGGTTGAAGCTGTAAGTGGGAGGACGAAGTCGCACCCTGCTACCACGAACCTGGGAGATTAGGACAGGGAAATGATCACTATTAAGTAGATCATTAAGAACCTCGAAATTCAGCGACGGTAGCAGTGTTCGGTGAACAATTGGCTATATCAAGGAAATGAAAAGTCCTAGTGGGAGCATGGAAATACGTTTTCTCATAGGTATTCAGCAGACAGAGACTGCGATTAGAGATCAATCGCTCGATCTGCCAACCACGAGAATTTGCACCATTATACCCTCACTGAGAGCTGTGTCCATTAAAGTCACCTAGAAGAAGGAAGGGAGTTAGTAATTGATTGACTAAGTGGTTCAAATCGATTTGCGACACAACATCGTTAGGTGGCAGGTAAATGCAGCAGACTGTGATTAATGTGCGGGTATGAATTCGCACAGCCACAGCCTGCAACGAAGTTGTTCAGTGTAAGGACATTGTGAGGAAAGTGTTGGGATGCCAAGAATCAAACACCTCCAGAAGAAGATGATGTGGCATCAATATCTCGTCGTGCACAATAATATCCACGCACTCGAGTTGTCCTATTACTCTTTAGAAATGTCTTCTGAAGAGCAATGCATACAGGTTGATGCGTAGATATAATGAATTGAGATCCGTGGCAATTCCAGGAAACAAAAGCCATTAAATAGGCTCACTGGAAGTGGAGGATACCTTTTCCAGGACCCCTTGAGAGTCATAATCTTCGGGCGATGGGTGTAATATAACCACATCAACGTCAATGACTCGAGTTTTTTTGCGAGGAACGCTGTTCTTCGCGGCAAATTTTAATTTGTGTCTCTGCAAAGCTTTTGACCTGGCAAATGGTCTAGTCTCATTAGTCTTGGTAGAGGAAGGGGTTTTATTAACATTTACTTTTTTCTTTGATATTGGTGTCGAAGTGGTAAGTTTTGTGGTAGGAAGAAGTTCAGGAAATCGGGTGGATTTTGAAACTTTAGTAGTTTGGGTTGCCGTGGCGTAGCTGATTCCCTATACAGGGGTACGGGAAGTGACTACTCGGCGAGCCTCGGGATACGATAAGTTCTGGAGAGTCTTCACCGCAGTGATTTCTTTTTCCTCAGCCCATTTAAGGCAAGAAGGAGAGTATGCAGGGTGGTTGCTCTGACAATTGATGCACTTTACTGCAGCGGTACAGGAAGCACTTTCGTGTCCTTTTGCCGTACAGCAAGCGCAAGTCAATTGTCCGCTACACGCGTTCTTAGAATGGCCATATCGCTGACGATTAAAACACCTTAAAGGATTTGGAATGTATGGTCGGACGGAGAGTCGGAAAAATGTGGTCTGATTGTGATTCTCCAAAATCTCCTCTTCCAACATATTTTCCAATTCCATTGAATATTCGACACCACGAGAGTAATAAAGATTTCTGTGCGGTGAAATTGTCACAGAATAGGGTCCCAAGGTCTTCATATTCCTAACAAGTTCTGCTTGTTTTTAATTGCAGACTTCAAGTAAAAAATCAGCAGAACATAGCTTCCTTATTTTCTTTACACAGTTCCTACCACACCTTGAATTCCCTTTTGGATCAAAAAGGGAGATATCTTCACAAAAGTATCAGTTTCTCTTTTAATAAGAAACAGAAGTTAGCATTTTTCGTAGAAATGGCTGATGTTGATGACTTAATACTTTCTGAGGAATTTGATCCATACTGTTCCACTTTGTCAGCCCATGTCTTGCTATTTAATTTAATAGCTTTATTTAAAACTTTGAGAGCCGAAACGAATTTATCTTTTTTTTGTCGCCTTAGTGCCTTAAAAAACACAGATTGGCTTCTAGTTCGGTTGGGGGCCCAGCCAGACCCCGTCTCCCCACCCTTTCCTAACGGTGAAACGAGTAATCTCCGGAGAATTCTTCAAAGCTGGACAACATGAACTGCTACCATTTCATGCCCAGGCAAAGGCACAGTCCTAGGCCGAAGCCTAGGAGGATTTCTCGAAATGGGAGGGAGGTCACACCATCCAGCCATCCTCAACCAAGGCTTTCGACCTCTGGGAACATTTATAGAATCATATTCCGAAAATGTTACTGACGGCGCACGCAACTCTTTTCCCGCAGACCCTTCCCTAACCAAGGCCTTTTCGAAACATGCTCAAGTGGTTTCCGGCTATGTAGCTCCGCTTGAGAGGTACTGGGACCCCGTAATGCCAGAGCTAAGCACGCAAGAGATCGTCATTGATACGCTGTCGGCCTTTTAGTGTGTTAGTAGAAACACCACAGTTTTTTTTTTTTAACATATTTATAATTTTTTTTAAAAAAAAAATTATAACACTAATGTTAATACAGACACAAAGACGAAATAAAACTATGTTAGAATAAACTGTTTTCCGCTTGATACCACAAAATATCAAGCAGAAAATCCCAAAAACAAAATACAAGACAAAAAAAGGAGGGAGAAGAAAGGGAAAAAAAGATCACTGAGGTACCTCAGGTCGTGATGCCCGTACTCATCTGAAGAAGATGAGCCCCCTGAGGGGTTCGCATTGAATATATAAAATCATCCTCCTTGCTAAAGTGATATATTAACTTCGCTGTTGTCTTTAAGATCTCACTGAGGCTCAAAACTATTCTGATGTACAATTTAATATACCGTTAACGTGCCGCTTTCTTACAAAATTCGTCAGAACACCTAAGATGCAGTGTATCTGAAAGTGTCGAAACTAGCAAAAATAGAAGTGTTCGCATCTACCTATCACAATCTTCAGGCAGTTGTTCCTTGATGTCTTCTGACCCCATGAAGATGCTCTCCATCTGTGACCAGGCCCTCTGGACATCCACCCACGCACCAATAACCGACTCCACCCTTGACAATTTGCGTACCCAGTCGGTGATACGGTCCAAGAAATGGGCGACGTGCTTAGATGACATTAAATTCTGAAGTTGCACCTGAATCCAAACAAAAATAAGCAATCGGTGTTTAAAACAACTTGAAAGTACTTTTGAAAAATCAATTAAAATCAAATCAAAAACTACTTTTAAAAATCAATTGATGGAACGATTTCGTTTTTTAAAGACTACCAATTGAATGCTCAATACCCAAACGAATTTTTTTTTTTTATTTTTCAAGTATTGAAAAATATTCTTTGAAGAAATTTTGACACTGCTATCTCATTCTGTTAACTGGCAATATTGGTACGTTTCTTCTGGTCATTTTATTGCTCTCAATTTTCTCAAAGGTTAAAACTGGAATAAACATACAAATATGTCAAGAAAAATATAAAACGATTAATTAAAGAATATAAATAAAAATTATAAGTTTCAAAAAGAATATATTTCATGTATATAGGTGTATTAAATGTATTCAAAAGAATGGCTCAGACGTCAAAAAGAATGAGAAACTGCAATACCCCCTTTTTTAGAAATGTTTTGAAAATATTTCTTAATTACATATAGTGGTAAATAATCCTACCTAACTCCTCTCGAATACGAAAATCTACCTGACAAAGCTCAATTTTTTTTCCAGGAAATCTGTTTATCTTTCCCATGTTGTTCGATTTGACGTACTCTGTACTCTCCTCTCGTAACGAAATTGTTGAATGAAATGATTTTTAACGTCTTACGCGAACTTGATTTTTTTTTCGTGGCAGGTCTCCATTATCCAGTACATTCCAAACAAACCAGTCAAGTATGGTCTAAACCACGGGGATTCAACCCGCAGCCCAGAGAACACATCAATACAGCCCGAGAAGACAGCACGAAACAGAAATATCCATACCTACTGCATGAAAATATGTCCATAAAAAAAACGTAAGAATACTAGTGCCGAATTTTCTCCTTTAAATTAACACCTTATTAAGCAGGAATTTGAAAATAAATTTTAATATTTCGAAAAAATAAACATTTAATTTTTATTTATTTATTTGCGACTCCATTTGCATTCGATATGGATATTTTTCTTACAAATTTTCAAAAGAAATGCATTAAGTTGCAATCTGGCAGGCGACTTACAGCGAAATTTCTTAATGTAACTTGATTGTACCCTTATAAATCGTACATGATTCACAACAAATATCCCTTTCTGGACAATCATTCTTTATTCATATCGGAAGCACGTATATTTGTGAACAACTAATTTCAAGAGTGAAGCACTCAAAGAGCAAACTGAAAAGCAGAATAAATTTTAAACCTTTGAAATTCTAACAATTGCAATCACTTCAGTCGATAAAGATAATTTGATGCAATAGATTCTCATATTTAATGCTAAATGTCACATTAATTTCATGATTTCTAGTTATATTTATTCTTATAAAATTTATTATGAAATGTCGTATAAAATGAGTAAAACTATGTCAACCTTTGCAACCATGTTGCCATTTTTATGATACAAAAATCATAAATTATTAATTGTAATTTACTTAAAGATGTTAACTACATATTTTATTATTATTTTGCTCATGAGGTATTGTTAGTGTCTTAGAGTTATTTTGTAGGGCCTCAAACATCTCGTTTTCTTCCAATACGACCCAGCGAAGCAAGAATGTTTCACATCCCTAATTTAAAGCTATTTGCTATTGTTGATTCCTGAAACTTCCAACTCTTGAAATTAAAATTATACAGTAGCTCTAAACTATCTGGACCATGAGAAGCTCCGAATACGAATAATATATTCCTTGACAATAGTATTACTTTTGTGGGTATACTAAAAAAGAATTAAAAAGAAATGTCTGAATTCTAGTTAACAAAAACAAAAGAAGTTTTTGGTTCTCAAGACGGTATCTCCATGGTTTCATACACAACAAAAAAAATTATGTGTCATTCTTCTTAATATTGTTCATGATGTTGACTAAACTTATACAGAGACAAAAAGCCAGAAATAATTATGGATTATAATAAATTCAAAGATAACCTTTAAGGTAAAGGGAGTAAAGGACACTGGTAACCTTTTTTGCTCTTCAAAAAATAGCTGGCATAAATGCTTAAATGTTTTTGAATTTTACAGTACCCATCTGTATCTCCCAAGTTCAGAAGAATATTCTTTAAAAACTTAATGATGTCTCTTATAAAGCATTGCCTTCAAGAACGTGTCGAAACGCTTTGTCTGTAGGTACATTCAAAACCTATTATTCGTAGATTGCTTCCTTCAGAGATAATGAATGATAAAGAGGAATTATACAACTACCAACAAAAAGGCAAAAGGGATGCTGCACTTCATGCGGCTGGGCTAAGAACAATTGCACTACAATAAACTGCATACAGTATTCTGATTTTACATGCTAAAAAGTCATTAGGCGAAAACAATCTATTTCTACGTGCCATGTGCCAATGAAAATGAGGATGAAGAACATTTATAGAACTATTTTTGAGTGTAATACTTATTTTAGTTGTTGATATATTTCTGTTTCATTTTTTAACTTCAATTTTAAGCATGCGTGTGTGTGAAATTTTTATAACTTTATTTTAAAACCTCTTTATTTATTTTAAAATTATATTTCATGCTTTGAAATACTTTGGATTTCATTTCAGTTAGTTCCTATTAGAGAATTCTATTTTGTTAGGGTGGCGCGAATGGAGTCAGTCTACTACGAATATTTTTTGACATCTTTAACCATATTTTCACTAAATGCTTGGTTCTAATCGTTATCTACTCATAAAGAATAAATGTGTAGGAAAATGTAGTTATATATATATATATATATATATATATATATATATATATATATATATATATATATAACAAAAAAATAAACTGGTGTATTCAGTACGCCATCAAGGCAAAATTTGCCTGTGAAACAATTCCAACAGATAACAATTCAGTTATAAATATCTCAAGATTTTGGCAAAATGTGTAGGAAAATGGAATTTTCAAATATTTAGGATGCTGTCTACTTTTCTAACATATCCAGGAAGATGTTCCTTGAAATTTGTTTTTTTTCAGCAAAACAGAAGGCGTCGAATCTCGTTGAATAAAGCATCACACTTTCACTTTTCTACTTTCAAGCTGATGTTTCTCAAGGGCATGTGGAGGTTGTTGTATAAATAATTATTTTAAGAATGCCAAACTCGCTGGAACCCTTCCGTTCTTTGATCTACGTTAGAAACTTTTTCGCACTTCATCAGACACTGATAGACGAGTTTACTTTAGCAGAATGCCTGTTTCTTCTCGTTCTTTGTCAAATAGGCTAATGTTATTTTCATACATGCTTATCCTTTGTACACACGATGGTATTCATGCCTTACACGTGCAATTGAAACTTTCCCTTGAAAAACACGTGATCATTTAAAAGATAGAATCATTCAAACTATCACGTCGGATATTCTCCAATTTGTATGGGTAAAGCCTGAATATCGACTTGAGGATTGTAAGAAAACAAAGAGAACACGCATCTAAGTCTACTAAATAGGTTACAAATTCGGAGAGTGACGCGCACCCGCAGCTCCTTTCGGCACCCATTTTGCACAAAATTTGCGGTAGCCTAGATTTTATGAGACAATTTCAAACAACAAAGTCCGTGAAACTTGTGGAAAACTAAGCGAAATCTCCGTTATTGTGAAACGGTGGTTTAAACGAATCTTTTCATAAACTTAAGCGACCAGTTCGTCATTCACAATGCTAGGGCGTCCACTCTTCTCTTCATCGTGAACGTTAGTTCGGCCATTTTAAACTGAATGCACCATTTCCGGATTGAACTTTCATTCATTACGTTGTTTCCGTACACTTCACACACTTGCCGATAAATATCCATAGGTTTTAGGGTGTTTTTTTTCAACAATAACCGTATCACAGACCGCATCTCACAACTGGCGGGATTTTCAATTGCAGCGCACTTTTTAAATTTGAATATCGAAAAAACAGGCAGTGTGCAAATGTTCCTGTTGTGATGGCTGGACGCCGATTGAGATGCCGAGCACGCAGACACCAAAATATACGTGATCGGCGCGCGTCTAGCGACGTCAGACGGAAACGTTCCTTATTTATTTTCTGAATAGCCCTCGCATAAATAACTTTCTTTAAAAGCTCTGATAAAAGTCATACTTAAAAATACTATTGTGGGCAAAATTAAGAGAACTTGCAAAAAGTATTCAGCCGATGATATCAAGTATGCCTCCAAATACTCAGAGTTGATTACGTAAGAATAAGCAAGGGACGTATCTGCAAAGCTGTGACTGAGGAGGTGGATATAAGAGTATGAAAGGTTGTCGGCGATTTGTGTGTTTGTACTTACTCCACGACATTTACCCTGTTTCTTCGCAAGCGTATCACGTGAAATGAGAAGTCCTGAATATATGGATAACGGAATGTGCTTGTGATTGGAGGCTTACAAATCACAATCACAGGTAGCCATAGAGCTCAATGTTATCTGTAATTTGTGGAAACAGTTTCAGGACACTAGATCTCCATAGCAAAAAGACCTGAACAAGGTCGACCAACATCCACAACGACATATGAGGATCGTTATTTTACACTTTCAAGGTGGCAACACAGGATTGTTACAGCTTCACAGCTCCTGCGTGAGCTGTACACTGCTACTGGTACCTAAGTTTCACAGTCTATAGTTGCCCGAAGGCTCACAAGAGAGGGCAGTACGCCAGAAAAACCCTTGTTTGCGCTCCGCTCACTTCAGCTCACAAGAGAGCGCGTTTAGCATGGTGCAGATAATATGAACCTTGAACCAGACTTCAGTGGAATACCGTGTTTTTTACAGATGAGTCGAAAAATTCACCATTATGTGCAAATTCTCTTTTGGTGCACTCCACCAAAAGAAAAGATAAGATTAAGAAAATGAAACGATACGTCAAAGAATTAAAATCGATTGGTATTTTGACGATCTTACTGAAAAAGCATGCAACTTGCAGAATTTTTTTATTCAAAAAAGGAACCATTCACTCCATTCAGAGAATTTACCTGGTTGTCTTCGAGTGTGGCTATGAGTACGTCGGAGATGTGTAGCAGCTTGTATCCAGTCCTCTGGTGGGTGGAATGCTCGAACGCGATTTCCGCCCATGTGGCCTCCAGCTCTGCAAGAATCCTCTCCGTCACGAGCTCCTTGGAGGCCCTCTCGACGATGCTCTCCACGACGTCCTCGAAACGATGCAATTCCAGGGACAGAAGTTCTCCTAGAGGAGTTTCATCCGTCACGGATAAAGGCACCTGAAACAGGCATCGAATCGAAACGGTAACCTACAGTTTGAAGAATTAGCTATTGTTTCAACTTGAAAATCAGAATTAAATTTCTCAAATTTTCAAATTCATGTTTCACCACTTTTAATTGTTCGACAGAAGTAATTTCAGAATCAGGAATGTCTATATTCGAATTACCGTTGAACTTAACGGAGACTCAAGAAACAAACCCGATGTTTTTGTAAGATCGTCATAATTAGAATGTTGCATTAATAATTCAAATGAAATAAATTGCGATTGGAAATGAGTATTTGCGAAATTCCGTTTATGTAAAAATGATTACTTTTCAAAACGACTTGAATTAATTGAATACTTAACGAACATAAAACTTTTTTCATATCATCTAAATCAGGTAGCATTCAAACGATTAGCGCTTAAAAGCGAGAACAGTTTTTGTTGAGTACTCTCAGATGGTGACCTTTAATCATCTGAGTGTCATCTATTCTTTCATCTATTTTAAACATTCCTCTTAATTTGGATATAATCTAAATCATTTGATTTCTATTTCCCCTAAATATATAATTGAAGTTATGCATATATTATGACGGAAACATAGAGCTTCTGAAAGAGAAAAGGTTCATTGTTTACTAAGAAAAGCTGAACCATCACCTGTGTAG
Source organism: Nephila pilipes (assembly GCA_019974015.1). NCBI lineage: Eukaryota > Metazoa > Arthropoda > Arachnida > Araneae > Nephilidae > Nephila > Nephila pilipes. The sequence continues at coordinate 395,411 of BMAW01130941.1, forward strand.
CGCTGGATAATCTCGTCCAATGCCTTTCTTTTATGGCAGGATTTCTCAACTGGTGGATCGCCCTCAGAGCAACCAGAATATTCTTTATGGTTTCTTGTAGCCAGATGAAGTTGTCCCACGACCTCATCTCTTTGTCCATTAACTTTATGTCCCTCATGTACACTTTACACTGCATTTCAAGAGCATCCAGATCCACCTGCGTCCAAGGAGTGTCTTCCCATACCTTCAGCTGTATCTTCACCTTGTCGATGTACTGCCATAACTCTGCGAGTAACACCAATTCGTTTTCGCATTGCTTCAGCTGGCTGAACTCTGGTACGTGAACCTAGCAGAGGTAAAGACAGTTGAGAATCGAAAGAATAATTTCTCTTATGGCTCTAAGAATTGCTTAACATAAACATGAAAAGAAGTTATTTAGTTCAACTTATCTATATATAGATGTGTTTAACATTGTAGGATTTTTTAATTGTAAGATATAATCATGAAATATGCATTTATTAAATCAATAGATAGAATTGGATTTTTGAATCTCAGTACTTAATATTTTAAATTCATTAATCAATCAAACGTTAGTCAATACATTTTTTAATTTAGGAACCTTAAAAAAATCAAGAATAATGGACTTCTTGTTATTCGCATCCGACCATAAGAAACGTAATTTTCTCTGAGGAATGTATACTCGAATAAATAACGAAAGCTAGACAAGAATTCCCTTCCGGACGTTATTTTTATTCAATCTATGCTTGTTTTGGGAGAAAAATGTCGCAAAATATTTCCTAAAACTGTAATTGAAGATTTTGTTTCTGGTTTCAAGATTCCATCTTGACATTGGAATAGAATTGAAGACATATCGACAGAGAGACATATCGTTAGAAAAGCAACAGAGGCAAATTCTTATATTTAGTCTTATTGTTGATATATTTGTGTTTTATATTCTCGTACATTTTACATTCTTTACAATTCCCAAAGTGATTCTCATTTGAAATAATTATTCATCCAGTAAACGAAATGCATCCACATTGACTTTATATAAAAATGCCGAAGTGAAAGTATAATTTCAACAAAAATCAACAATACGCACTGCAAATAATATGTCATGATTTTCATTCATACTTGAAAATAAAGTTACATAACGAAACAGTTTTAGCTGCAGATTGATTGATTGTTTATTAACGTCACACTTAGAAGCAATATGGTAGATACCGGCGGTGGACCTCATTATTTTGAACGTCGGTCAAGTGATCGGCACGACACCTAAACTGACACCTCCTTCTCCTAACTTCCACGATACGCCAATAGGAAGACTTGAAGCTTATACAGATATAACATGTATTTGACCCGTAACACAGTTTATCTTCAAACCGGAATCAGTCCGGGGATCTTTAGAGGAATCGGACAGAAGAATGCCAGTCGCGAGTCTGCGACCATGATCACTTAGTTACATCGGTGTAAAACATCTAAAACGGCTGTAGATGTAAATATCTTGTCAATGTAATCATTATTTTATCTTTGAACAAAACCAAAATTATGGATTACTTTTTATATATTTTATAATAAATATATGGACTCCATTATTGCTATGCAAAAAAAATGTATATAACATGTGAACTTGAAATTTCTGATGTCATGTGTATTATACATAACCGAAAGTTACAAAAATAAGCTGATTAATTCCTTACTTCGAAGAGCTTCCCTGACTTGGTGAGTTCTTGCACCTCCTCCTGAAGCGCCTGAATGTCCTTCTTGAGTTTGTCGAGCATGTCCTCCGCGGGCATTGGGCAGTCACGATGAAAGGCGGCCGACTTTCTAAACTGTTCCCGGAACTGGATCTGCTTGCTGCTGAAGGCCGTCACCTGCATGCGCACGTGAGATGCTTCCTTGGCCATGGGGGTGGAGATCTGCTGACGCCACTGCTCGGACAGCTTCTTGGTGTGCTGCCATCTTTCAGGAAGACTCTGTGAGTTAAACATTATGTCAAAGACAAAGAAGATAGATTTGAAAGCTATAGATTTATCTAATGGAATTCGCGCTAGAATTTCACAATGGCACTATTATAATGGACTTCATCATTTTGATCCACAGTTACCTTTCTGCCACCTTACTCATCAAATTTCCCCACAATGCTACTTGACAGTCAGTGGATATATTGATTCTTTTATATGTTCTAAGTGCTCAAGTTTTAAATATAATTAGGAGGTAGGGGAGGAGAGGATCACAAGGGAGCTCTAATCACCTTCAGAGCAACTCAAAATTGACGTTATATATCTAGAATATTAGAATAACTAGATTCTATATATATACATATATATATATATATATATATATATATATATATATATATATATATA
>BMAW01130941.1:397768-435744 GCA_019974015.1 Nephila pilipes
TATATATATATATATATATATATATATATATATATATATATATATATTTAATCTAGTATCAAAACATGCGAGATCGTGAATCTTCCACAAGAGAAACGCTATACATGCTCATACGAAAAAAATAGACTTTCTGTTCTTCAGGAATTTATTATGAATTTGGCTGTTGAATTTAATGCTTATAGACTAATACATGTTTTGCATATCTTGACCAATAATCAAATATCATTTGAGAAAACTCGCACAAAAAGACTCGATGACCAAAAATCAAAAAATATACAATGTGTAATAAGGGACTATGAATGCAGGATAAGTATTTCTAACTAATACATACTGGAATTTGCATCAATAGTATGATTAAAAAAAAAATAGGCTTCTTCAGGAAGATATTGATAAGGACAATCGAATCATCTCTTGAAAGATAATTTTCTAAGCCTTTTGAAAACACTTTTTGAAGTAAATTTTATCAACTTTGAAACAGATTTTTATTTTTAGGACATCTGGTGCACTGCATGAGTTTTTCCATTTCATATATCTTGTCTGATTAAAAGGACAACAACTGTTGAACTTTTTAGAACAAGCCTGCTCCTTTCAAAACACTTATTACATCTGTACATGACAGAATTAACAATTTTCGTATTTCCCAACTTCCAATTTTGATCAAAGGTAGCTTCTTTGAAACACACAGAGAATCTACCTTTAGACTGAAAAATCTTATATATATATATATATATCAAGAATAATATTTAGAAAGTTGGTTCAACATTAATGAAACATTCAATGCATGGCCGAAAATTTTTTATTTATTTGTGACGGATTTCGGCCACAGAGGCCGAAGTGAAACTACCATAAAAATCTCAGATGATCATCAGAGAGGAGTGTCTGAGCAAGAGAGAGAAGAGCAGTAAAAGAAGAGAGCGTTTATCACTGTGTTTTGGTATTTATACTAGGGAAATTTCACTATATACGTCAGAAACCACATGGTCTGGATGGAGGGACTTCAAAGTAATTTAAATGTAAACTTAATGTCTGGTAGGGATCATCCCTACAGATCTGGAACGTGGGTAGACGCTGACTCTGCAGATTTTAAGCGCACGTGATTGAAGAAATAAAAAAGAAAAAAAAGGAATCGTATCAGGAGATAAGAATGAACATTATTTTTTAAAGGAGACAATGGGCAAATTTAGAAATTAAATTATTATGGTGAGAAATTAATAGGAATTAAGTTAAATCATTACAAATTTCCCCCTTCCCCAAGAAGCGTATGTGCGTTGGGCCCTAACACATAACCTTTATCTTACAGGAGTGTCTAAGTAAAGTATTAAATTTAAAGTTTAAGTTAGAGTCATAGTTAAAAAAGTAAAATCTAAATAAATTCATATTTAAAATTTTAAGATTAAAAAAATTTATGCCCTGAAAACCATTCATCCTCAAAGAATGCATAAATAATTTCAAAAGATAATCAAAATCCAAAATACTAAATAAAAAAGATAAATTTGTTGTTGTGTGTGGTAGTTTGCCTAAAAATCTAACATCACTTTTACAGTAATAAGCTTGCCAACATAAATTGTTGAATCTGAAAAAAATACATAAACAACAGAGTGGGTGGGTGGCATTAGGTTATCCAAACATAATATTCAAACAAATATGAAATTTCAAAATGATTAATTTGACTATTCTTAAATTCAATTGCATTTTGATCACTGATAACAAGACTTTGACACAGTATCGAATACGTTGTTTACAAATTTTCTACATGCATCTCTGGGTTGAGAAATGAACATGCAAAAACTTAAACTCTGTTTTCCACATGGTACAGAAATGTCAGCAGACATGAAAATGCAAGGTTTTTTAAAATTGGTTTTACAAATATTAATTAAATTTTAAAAAACAGTTATAAAAGTATGTTTGTATTAATTATTACTTATTATTTAATCTACAATAATGTCTAAACCAGTACCTTTTGCAAAATTAGCTGAAGAAATGTGGTTTGCCGACAAAAACTGTGCCACACTTGTTCGCATGTCAAACTGGAACAGCTAACCTTATTTTATTTATTTATTATTTATATTATTCATCATATAAATTAATTACTATACACCTTCCTTTAAAATTAAACTTTCATCTATAGAAATCATCTAAACTAGACACAGGTTCCTTTAAATACAAAATTCTTTAAAACTTAAATAATATAATTAACAATTAAACTTTCAAAAAAATTTCTGTTTTCCTTCATTACAAGAAACACATTGTTGACTTTCATTTTAAACCAAATAAAATTCATTTAAAAAAAGTATATAATATTTCTTATTTCAAATACAAAATATTCATTCAAATCAATGTATTATTTATCATTCTCAATTAAGTAATGTAAAACAACAATATGTTTCATTCGAATCAAAACTGTAAAAATCCTAAATAATTCTCAATAATTATTCACTTTAAAACATTGTTTATTTTCATTTCAAATCAATATAGTATTCATTCAAATTTAAATATGTAAAATCAAAAATATTTCTTATAATATCAATTTAAAATATCTACCATACATATCTAAATAAACATTGTAATAATCATTTTCTTAATAAAACACAAATATCAAAATTAAATTATATTCATTTATATATCACACATTGTTAATTTTCTGATTTGTTCACCTTGTTTACATTGTTACACCAGTAATATTTCAATTTATATTTTCAAAAAATTCAAAAAATGTTTCACTAAAAATATTCTGAAGTTTACCACACACACAAAATAAAATATTATTTTTCACATATTGCGCAAACTTTAAAATCAATTTAAAACTGATTTCAAAATAGCTTCATTTATGTATCATATAATATAATTTTTTTCGTTTAAAAACTTTTAGAAACCAGATACACCTTCAAAAAAAAATAATTTCAAAGCTTTGATAATACACACAACACATGATGCAATACTTTTCAAAAACCTTCAAACCATTTGATTAAATTTCAAATTATGTCAACTTTTTATATTCTTAAAGATAAAGACTATTTTTTACGGCGAACGTCGAATATCAGAATTTAAGATAAATAGTTTTAAAATTCGTATCCAATTTAGTAAAGTCCATTTTAAAACATATGTAATAAGCTGTAAGTATTCCAAGAAGAATAAACATACATCTTTTCTTGTTGTTGGTTAATTCACGTGGAGAAACTGCAGTTCGAACAGTACGATCTTTTTCACAGCCAGCTTATCAACATCCAATTGGTAGAAAACTTCAAGGTCCTTGGGAACTCGCTTTCCGGAAGAGATGATTGAAAATATCCATTCCGTTTTTTATCGATGCTTTTTCAGTTATTACTTCAGTTGCAGGCCACTCTTTGAAATCCATTGGGAAACTTTATGGAAATGTCGAATTTCATATCACAAATAATATTTAGAATGTTAGTTTTCTCTCTCTCACACATGTATTAAAACTTTTTAAGGTTTCCACCAGCAAGGAACTCTAATCCTGTCAACTAGTATCACGGATGATATGAATTTAAAGTTCAACATTAATGAAACCTTCAATGCATGGCCGAAATACTTTTATTTATTTGTAGCAGACTTTAGTCGGACTTCGGCCACAGAAGCCGTAGCAAAACTACCATAAAAATCTCAGATGATGATCAGAGAGGAGTGTCTGAGCAAGAGAGAGGAAGAGAAGTAAAAGAAGAGAGCGTTTATCGCTGTGTTTTGGTTTTTATACTAGGGAAATTTCACTATATACGTCAGAAACCACCTGGTCTGGGTGGAGGGACTTCAAAGTAATTTAAGTGTAAACTTAATGTCTGGTAGGGATCCTCCCTACAGATCTGGAACGTGGGTAGACGCTGACTCTGCAGGTTTTAAGCGCACGTGATTGAAGAAATTAAAAAGAAAAAAAAAAAGGAATCGTATCAGGAGATAAGAATGAACATTATTTTTTAAAAGAGACAAAGGGCAAATTTAGTAAATTAAATTATTATGGTGAGATATTAATAAGAATTAAGTTAAATCATTACATACATACTAGGGTTTCTGATTTCCCGGGTTTTTCCATTCCCGGGAAACTCCGGGAAATCAATTGTCGTTCCCGGGATTCCCGGGAATGCATCAAAATTTGAAAAAATTTAAAAACAAGTTATTTTTAAATAAAATCAATAATAATTATGTAAAATAAAAATACATATAAATTCCAAAATTAATGCTTTTTTATATAATGAGCTAATGATGATGATGATAGTGAAGTTTTATAGTGGCGCAAGAGCCAGATTTGGCCATACGCGCCAAACAAGGTAAATCTGTGATCTAGACATTAAAACAAGATTGATAGACATAAAGGTCATGTAAGAAAGTAAAGTTTATTGGCGCATGAGCCAAATATGGCTATGCTGCGCCAAACAAGATTTAACTGTGGTCTAGATGAGAAGATATTGAGGAAAAGACAAATTGGTTGACAAGAAGGAGGGTCGAAAATAGAGAAGGATCACTAGGGAATATATATTGAGCTAAAAAATACAAAAATATGTAGTAAATTGATTATTTATTTTTAAAATAGGATTTCAGAAAGCATAAGCAATTTATACTTTTATCACTCAGCCTTGTTCTAAGCTTTGTGACGAGCAATCCGGCAGCAGAAAGTACTCTCTCGGCTTCAACTGACGTTGGAGGAATTGTTTTTAAAGCCTCATATAGTTTTATAATGTTTGGTGATGGATTTTCAGTCGAGTGGAACAACTACATCTCTAGCTTCATGATTTTGTTCAAACTAGTTCTTTTTTTTTTTTTTTTTTTTTGTTGAACAATGTAAAAGTTTTGTTTTAGAGTAAATTGCTTTCTCTAATTTTTCGTCCAACACCATAGGTTTTTCTTTCAAAATCTCTATGCTTCCTTCATCTGAGTGCGAAGAGTTGGATATTGAGTCCTCTTCTTCGCAGAAAAGTCTTGTCCCTATCATTTGGGCTTATCTAACCAAACAATTTTTACCAGACAATTGCGAAATATCGACAGTAACTGCAGCTGCTTCGTATTTTCTCCCAAAATTCGGATAATACAATAATCCTGTTAAATTAACGTTGCGTCTCTCATTAATTCTTTGGATTAGAGAATATTTCCTATTTTTCTCAAATTCTGAATTTTGTTCGTTCAATTCTCCAATAACGAAAGAAAATACACCTTCTGCAGTTAGCAAAGTTACATTTCGACTGCATAACTTTTCTAAGCCAATTTTTACTGGCTTTAAGGAAATTACAATTGTAGTTACAGTTTCAAACTCTACATTGGAAATCATTTGTTCTTTAATGTCAATTAATGCTCTGACTTTAAATCTTTCAAGCATTGTCAACAAATTATTTCAGCGTGTTTTGGTATCCAAACAAACCATCTTTTCACAACTAAACTCTTCTTTAACATCTTCTTCATCAACTTTTACTTCGTTCCCGGGATTTCCCGGGAACGAAGTATAATTCCCGGGAATAAAGAAAGTACAGAAATCTTATGATTTCCCAGGAAAGAAACCCTAATACACACACACACACACACACACATATATATATATCGATTTAAAAATAATAAGTTTTTTAAATCGATGCCTTTCATGAAACATTTGAAAGAAAATAGTAAAATTCAGAAATCTATTTATTTTTAATATTGTATACACATTTAGCTTAACTTTTTAAAATAGTTTCTTTCATTTTACTTCAAAATTTGAAATAAATAAATACAATTCACCTTTTTTTAGATAATTAACACCGAAAATCGGTAACGGTGTCAATTAAGTTCAAACTTATGAATACCTGTTGTAAAACCTGTACTTGGGCATCAAGTTCTTCATGGCATTCCATCTTGAGGAATTTAATCGCAGCGCCCATGGGCTTGAACATGTCGTCTGTCGTTGTCCTTCTGTCTTGGACGGCTTGGATGCGTGTGATGACTTTGAACAGAGTGGCAGAATCCATTTGCTCAGTGGCAGGGGCGGAACTGACCGTCTCATTCAGCTCGGTCTCAGAGTCATTGCAGAAAGCCTCCAGGTCATAAAGGCAACGGCACACGCTCTCTAGTACCAGATCTTTGAACCGCTTCTGCCAATCGTCCACACACGACAGAAGGTGGTCTTTGAAGTTAACTTGGTCCACTCGTAACCACTCTTTAACTAATCGGAAAGTCTCGACTCCTTCCGTTATTTGAGTCCTTAGTGTTTCACAGTTTCGGATCTGTAATTTAGAGAAAAGATTATGGTGATTCGCTTGCGAGAGAGGATCGCCACAACCTCATTACGCGATTTATATTTCATTTATTGCGGTGGAAAAAGAATTATGAATAAAAATTAAAATGATTGCCAGTCCAACCTTAGAATTTCAAAAACCAAAGCATGAAAAGTCAAATAGCATAGCCACTATAAGCATTTTCGTGCGTAAAACAACCATATATCATTCGTTTTAGTTTCATTTTTGTATTAACAATTATATGAATTAATATGTTTTCTTAGCAAGTTAAAGGAATCCTCACAAGTAGTTTTTTTTAAATGTTGTTCTATTTAAAGACAAACGTGATCTAATTATGAGGGCGTATAGTACTCTCTCGGTAAGATATTGAACCAGAGCATCGTCAGACAACCAGGAAATCACTAACAGTAACTCATTTAAACCGCAAAAGCTCTATATTATTATATAAAATGTAATACAGTACGAGCAAATAAACACAAGCAAATGACTGCGAAAAATGCACAGTTTTGAATTGATAGCCTACATTATTCCATTGAAGATATGAAGTCCTGTGGAAAAACGCCGGATTGCTCGCAGGCTTGAAAAGTGTCAGTTTATAAAAGGGAGTTGTTTGGACCTATTTGTATTCAATTTATATTTTTATTTGTATTCAATACCTATTATTTGTATTTTTATTTGTATTCAATATCTTTTATTTCATTAATATTTTTGTAATATGTCTATTTTATATGTATGTAAAATAATTCTTATGCTATTCCCACACCATCAACCCAGTTTATCTGTTGCGTGTTGGCAACATCCTTGTTGTTTTGGAACGAACTGGGTTTGGGGGGAGACGCCATTAGTGTGTTAGTGTTAGTATACGAACTCGCAGCACAGTTTAGTTGCTGGTAGTCGTTTAAATAAATTAATAGTTTGTTGAAAAGTTTCATATATTTTTACACACGACTATGTCTGGCGCCCCCCAGGTAGGTATGAACCACCAAATTATCTGCTGAAAGATAAAAGTTAAGTAAAATTTCTTAGTATTTAATTTTCATTTTTTACTTTTATAAATAGATTAAGCTATCATTAAGAAAATGCGAGGTCGAGCGAAATCGGCCCTAACTCGCATTATTAACTCCTTTTGGGAACATTTAAACAAAACCGAATTACTTTCAAGGACTGAAAGACATGATAATATATTTAAAGATTTTGACCATAACGATGCTATGCTACCAGAAGAACAATCGGAAAGTGAGGAATTTGAAGAGAAATATTTTGATATCAAAGTAAAACATCTAAGTGCAGTTGACGAATTGAACAGTTCATCAATTGTGAATTCTTCTTCCTTATTCTCTGAGAACTGTAGCACAAACAATTTCAAGCTTCCTCGATTAAATATTCCTAAATTTAGTGGGAAGAACACGGATTGGTTGGCTTTTAAGGATTTATATGTGGCGAGTGTGCACAACAATAAATCGCAGGCAAATGTGCAGAAATTCCAGTATTTAATAGGTCTTTTGGTGGAATGCCCTGCATCCATTATAAAACATATTCCTGTTTCTGATACAACATATAAAGAGGCATGGAATAAATTATTGATTCGGTTTGACAGAAGAAATCAGATCGTTACTTCATTTATTAAAACATTCCTTAATCAGCCCTCTGTATCCCATGCGAATTGTGCTTCTCTTCGATAGTTAGCTAACACTTCGGACGAGATGATTCGTGGTTTAAAATCACTTGGAGAAGCAGCTTCATCCAGAGATGTTTGGTTAATTTATCTACTTGTACAAAAACTTGATTCTGAGACGCGCCAGTTGTGGGTTCAAAATAAAACAGATGATGAATTTCCATTATTAGATTCATTTATTAAATTCTTAAATTCTAGATTTATAGTACTTAATAATAACGAAAATGAAAGCAAAGCTAATGTCAGTGTTCAAGATTCAACTTTGACAAATATGTTACCTTTTAAAAATAAGTCGCAAAAATGCATTTATTGTCATAGTGCTCATAATTTAACCAAATGTTTTAAATTTAAAACATTAGATATTGGATCTAGAAAAAATGTAATAAGTAAAAATTTATTGTGCTTTAATTGCTTTGATCAGCATCATGTAAAAAACTGTCCATCTCAACTAAATTGTTAAATATGCAATAAGAGGCATAATAGTTTAATTCACGAAAATTATAAAACAACAAAAAATGTCGTTTCAAATTCTTCTATTTTTAACGAAGAACAATCTGTGAGAGAAACCGTATCAATTAATTTATCTTGTAACACTGTCCAAGGTCATAGTGTTTCAATTCTACCGACTGCAATGGTTACCGTTTTTATTGGTTACGGTCAAGGTCATGATTGCGCTGTTCTATTTGATAGTGGCTCTGAGGCTACTTTCATTTCCGAGTCGTTGGTAAACAAATTGCGTATAAAAAGATCTAATGCTCGCATTAATGTTATAAGATATTCAGCTAAGGAATTGATATTAGGCTTGTACGGATCGAAGAACTACCATCGATAGATGAGTAGATTTTTATGCTCGTTCTACTTTAACTACAACCTTTAAATTTCAGAATTATTTCCTCAGCAGCACTTCTTAGTGCTTATTTGCGAGGGAAAAAAATTCCCAATTTTTTCAACTTTTCTCTGCCACTGACGACTATGGATACGGACTCTGAATCGATTACTGAACAGGAAATGATCTCGAGCGCTAACTCATCTCGTGCCTCCACTCCCACACCACGAGAGGACTAACATTCAAGTTGCATACTCAGGAAACAAATCGAAAAAGAACTGAAAACATACACCGACTCTATTGACCACTGTCAAACCCTGATACGGAACCTGGAAAGACAAGGACTATTTGATCACCCCATCTACACCACCCAATGTGCGATGACTCAAGGCTTTATGAAACAACGTGAACAGCTTACTGGTGAATACACTTCTCTAGCGCCTTGCGATGCTGCTGGCTGCACAGTGCACACCACACCATCAACCACACCACTTAAAAATACCATTAAAAGAAAAACTGAAAATGACGGATTTATTACCCCACCTAAAAATAAAACAAAAAGACAACTAAACCTCACCCCTATCCAAAGCATACCGATTCAAACTCAAAATAAATTTGCCGGACTAACAATCCCAGAAATACAATCAGCCACAACTGTAAACCAACCCACTTTAATTAAAACTAAACCAACATCATCAAACAATCAACCATCACCTGCAAAAACTTTCACACCAAAAAATCTCCCTCCACCTATCATGCTGAAAATACACAAGAATTATAGACAACAATTAAGAGAATTAACCGCGGCAGTACCTAAACTCAGGACCAGGCTATCAGGAGAATACATTAAGCTCTACACGGACACCCATGAAGACTACCGTAAATTAGCAAAAACCCTCGAAAACACACCCTACCAATACTACGTAATTCAACCGAAAGATACCAGGCCTATAAAAATAGTTTTAAAAGGACTTCCACGAGACACCCCTACCAAAGACATAGAAGAAGAATTAACTGAACTAGGATTTACATTTACTAAAGTTAACCAGCTAATCAATAGAAGAACTAAACTCCCACTTCCTGTCTTCATGGTAACTTTACCAAGAAGCGAAAAAAACCAAAAAATCTACGATCTTAATAACATTTGCTATACGTCAATATCAGTCGATCAATATAAATCTAATCAAATAACACAATGCTTCAACTGTAATCATTTCCACCATTCATCCCAAAATTGCCATATGGAACCTCGCTGCCTAAAATGCTCAGGAAACCACCCAACTAAAGACTGTGACATCCAAGGAAAAGTAGAAGATATCAAATGTATAAATTGTAATACAATAGGACATGCTGCATCATACGGGGGCTGTGTTGCTTACCCAAAACCTCCCAAAGGCTCTGAATTCAAATCATCCACTAACAAAATTCGTGAAAATACATCTTACGCCAATGCCCTCACTTCCAACCAACAGATGGCGCCACCCCAAGAAAATCAAAGTACCAAAGTTCCAGTAAAAACCAACCATAGAAGAAAAAGATCCGAAAACAACCCTGCTAATGCACTCCTCGCCGCCATAGAACAACTGAGGGAACTCGCCGAAGTATTCACCCTGATACCTGGTCTACTTACACTCCTCCCTAAAATTAAAAATGCTAAATCTAACGAAAACAAAAAATTCGCAATCCTAGAAGCCGTAATGAATAACGATGATTAATAGCCCTAACCTTAATTTTAACCCCCTGGGTCTTAGGATATGTTCATGGAACGCTAATGGCGTTAAATCCAAAGTAGTAGAGCTCACCGAATTCATCATAAAATTCTCACCTGACTTAATCCTAATACAGGAAACCCACCTCAAAAACAACCAAAACTTCTATATTCAAAACTATACAGTATACAGGAATGATCGCATCACTGAGGAAGCTGCTTCAGGTGGAACCATGATTTTAATGTCCAACCAATCTTGCTGAGCTTAAATTTTCTATACCTAAAAAGATTGATTTATTATTAGGAGCAGATTATTTCTTCTTCTGTTTCTGATCCGATTGCTCAAAACACTATTTTTGGTTGGGTAGTATCGGGTAAAATGAAAATCAAGAATGATACTGCTCACCAAGCTAATTCATACAGAATTACCTTGTCCTGTGAAAACAGCATTGATCAAGCCGTAAAATGTTTTTGGGAATTGGGGGAAATACCTTCCCTGGCACCTCACTTATCAGAAGAAGAAGAATTTTACGTAGCTCATTTTCAAAAAAAAACTATCGTGTTGATGAAAATGGAAGATTTATTGCAAAATCACCTATTTTTGATGAAGAAAAAAAATTGGGAAATTCCAAACCACCAGCGATTTCCCGGTTTTTGGCAAATGAAAGAAAATTTGCAAAGGACAAACATTTTGAAGAGCAGTATAAAGAATTTATGTTTGAATATAGGGACCACAAACATTTGACATTAGTCGAAAAGGACGATAATTTAATTTTAAATGATCGAATTTATTACCTTCCTCATCATGCAGTTGTGAAGCCCAGTAGTACCTCTACAAAACTGAGAGTAGTTTTTGGGTCTTACAAAGCGGCTAACTCTGTATCTCTTAATTCCATATTGAGTGTTGGCCCATTTATTCAGAGAGATATCTTTTCAACATTGATACATTTTCGAATGCATAAAATTACATTCTCTGCAGACATTGAAAAAATGTATCAACAAATACTAGTTGCTTCAGAAGACCAAACTTTTTAACGAATTGTGTGGTTCCTGTGATTTACGTATACAAGTTGTGTTCAGTAACTTATGGTACTGCTTCGGCTCCATTTTTGGCGACTCGCTGTTAGCAAATTGCAATGGATTGTGAAATGGACCATCCTGATATTTCTTCGATTATAAAGAATGACATTCATATTGATGACTGCCTATATGGATCTAGCAGCTTTGAGAATGATGTTCAGACAGTTGATAAGCTCTCAGATATATTGCACAAGCATGGATTTCACTTGCGAAAAGGGCGTTCCGATTCCCTGCACTTTTGGAACATCTTTCCAGTGTCACAGAACCCGATAGTTTGGAAATTCAAACTGATGGTTGTGCAAAAATGTTAGGATTCTTATGGGACTCTAAATAAGACCATTTTAAGTTTAAAGTTTCCTTCAACTGTGAGAAGGAAATTACCTAACGAATATTTCTCTCACAGTCTGCTAAATTATTTGATCCATTGGGTTTACTATCCCCTGCAACAGTAATCACCAAAATCATGTATCAGAAACTGTGGTTGTTGAAACTAGACTGGGATTGTCCTCTTCCTGAGGAGTGGAAGGAAAAGTTAATCAAGTTCCAAGCCCAGTTTAAGGCGCTTGAAACTGGAAATTCCAAGATGGTTACACACAACTTCAAAATTAATTCATCTTCCTGTCTATTGTGATGCATCCGAGCTGGTCTATTCTGCCGTCATCTATTGTTACCAACTAAATGGAAATGAGCTTTAAGTGAACATTATGGTTGCTAAAACTAAGGTTGCTTCCATCAAGCAAATTTCCATATGCCGACTTGAACTTCTTGGTGCACTTCTACTTGCCAGACTGTTTGCTGTAGTTTTCAAGGTGTTACCTGATTATTCTATTTCTTTCCGTGCTTGGACAGACTCTTCAGTGGTGTTATCTTGGTTAGCTGCTCATCCTCGCAAGTGGAAGATTTTTGTTGGGAATAGAACGACAGAAATCTTAGACATCGTTCCATACGAACAGTGGTCTCATGTTTCATCAAAGGATAATCCTGCTGACTTGGCATCCAGAGGTGGGAATCCTGAAGACTTAGCCAATTCTACATTATGGTGGCATGGGCCATCATTCTTGTGTATGAACAAAAATCACTGGCCTCAGCAGAATCAAACTGAACTTAGTATTGATGAAAAGGCCTTAAGTGAACTAAAACCTAAATCTCCATTTAATGCCATTACTGTTATAACAAATTATGTATTTAATGCTTTATTTGAAAATGTCTCTTCTTTATCTAAAATTGTAAACATAGTTTCTTATTGTTTTAGATTCTTTTTTAGGTGCAGACTAAGTTTCACTTCTGTTAATAATGTTCCCACTGAAACTTCGTTACCATATTTAAGTACAAAAGAAAGAGTAAAAGCTTTACAAATTGTTATAATTTATGTTTAATCTTTGTATTTTCAGACAGATATAGAATTAATTGACAATGGTGAGTTTGTAGCAGCAAAAAGCTCTATTACTTCTTTGTGTCCTTTTCTCGATGAGAAGGGTATTTTACGGGTGAGAGGTCGTCTCCAGAACTCTCAAGGAAGTTTTAATGCTTAACACCCAGTAATAATACCTGGGAAGCATAAATTATCAGACTGATTGTTAAACAGTTTTATGTTACGCATCTTCTTCGAGTTGTGACAGTAAAAACTGCAAATGGTTATTTTAAAAGATCAATTGTAAAATTGTCTCCTTACCCTTGCATCAAGAATAATTCTTGATAGGGTGGGATTATGTTTGGACCTATTTGTATTCAGTAGCAATTACATGTATTTCTATTTGTATTCAATATCTTTTATTTCATTAAAACTTTTGTAATATATCTTTATTTTACATGTATGTAAAATAATTCTTATGCTATTCCCACACCATCAACCCAGTTTTTATCTGTTGCGTGTTGGCAACATCCTTGTTGTTTTGGAACGAACTGGGTTTGGGATGAGACGCCGTTAGTGTTAGTAAACGAGCTCGCCACAAAATTTAAATGCTGGCAGTCATTTAAATAAATTAATAGTTTGTTAAAAAGTTTCATATCTTTTTTACACACGACTAGGAGTATTGTACATCTCTGATGTACAATACTTCCTATAAACTAAACATCATGCATTTTCTTTGATTGATTAAAAATTAATTTTAACAAATCGCATTGTGACACCAGCAAGCTAAACTAATAAGATATTTTGACTACAATCATCTGAACTTCATTGGATACAACAGTATTTGTCGAGGATAAGTATTTATACGCAGGGTTGTGATGTTGGACTATTCGTAGTTTTCTCTTCACTAACCTTGGAGACTTTTAATTAAGATTGATTGCTTTTGCTAAACAACCTTTGCCCAACCAAAAATGAAACGTGAAAATGTAAATCGAAAGCAGCTAGAAATGAAGTGAAGCAGGAGAGTTAGGAAACATATAAACTCAGATTGAGAGTCACGATAGAGAGGTTGAGTGATTCTAGTGTTCGGCAATTGTTCCAGAGTCAGAGTTGAAGTCGGAGCCGGGAATTGTTACAAGTTATCGGCTGCTTAATGTATGATAGAAGTCAAGATAGCCTCAGTGTGTTCTTGGTGGTAACAGTCAGTTAGATTATTACTGGTAGATCGAGTTAATATAGTTAAGACCTTGAGCGGGAAAGTATTTATAATTGTCGTTATATTAATAACAACCAATAAATTGTTAACAATCAACCAATAAATATTGTGTGTATTGATCTAATGTCTCCTTCATTGACTTATTGAATTTTAGTATTAATACATTGAGTTTAGCTATGGCACAAGATGCAAACAGGCATAGTTTGCCGGCACAGGGTTAGCACAAATGAATGACCAGATTTTAAAAATTTATATTTTCGAAACTACAACGTACAATAAGTGATTTATGAAATTCAAGAAAAATATACCAAGTTTTTTTTTCCAAAATCGACATCACATCCATAGATCGCTGTGGTTGAAATCCTAAGGTAGCGACAATGACAGAGAAGAGTTTTTGTATAGCAGAATATGAGCGTTTTTTTTTTAAAGTTATTTCCGTAAAGCGTTCGTTTAGAAATCGCTATGTGTGTAAAAGAAGCACATAGTGATAGAAGAACATTCTGCAATGGTATCGATAGCTTAAAGATACAGGTTGATTGTGCAGAAAGAAAAGCAGTGGCAGTCTACGTGTTTGGGAAGAAAGGGTGGAGTGGCTGAGGTAGAATTTTGTTCGAAGTCCTCGGAAGTCTACAACAACTGCCGCCAAAAACACTATTATGCACAACGGATGGCGAAAACACTGCAAGAACTCGAAGAATGCATTTGTGCAGCATTAAGAACCATTGACAGTGTGATACTACAAAACGTGTGGAATTAGTTACAGATTAAATGTGTAATAAAAGGATCAATGTCAAACATTTGTAACTAAAAATAAAACTACTTTGCATATTTTTTCTTTAATTCCATGTATCACATATTATAATATGCGTTATAGTTTCGCATATTTCAAGTTCGGTCATTCATTTGTTCTAACCCTATATTAACGAAGACGTTGGAAATTTTAAATCTGGTGGAAAGATTTTTGGCCTAATATGCTTGGTACGTTTTCCGTTCCATGCAGATATCAGGAAAATGGAGAGGGAAAATTGCAGAAGAAATTAAAGTAATACAAAGGATAATATCAATTCAGGGAATTGTCAAAAATGTCATGCTTTCTCTCTAAAACATATTAATTAAGAAGAAATAATGTGAAAGCACCCCACAACGGCCCCTCATAACTAGCTTAAAATATTTGACCCCAATTCTTTTCTTTATTAGTGTTTTATATTGCTGCTTTAGTAATTTTTATTTAATTTTTTTTCAGTATTACTTGTTATATTTGTTTAAAATTATTTTCTTAGTTGTTGGTATTGTTTTAGATGCTTAATATTGTTATAGTTACTATTTTATATCTTTATTACATCATCAATATCATCATTATTGATGCATTATCATCATTGTCATCATTTATTATTATTATTATTTTATTACTCATCAATATTATTATTTAATTTCATCATTATTATTGCTATTATAGTTGTCAATGCTGTTTTGTATTATTATTTTTTATGTTTTTATCATGCGCCATATTATTATAGTTATCTTTGTTGGAACTGCAAATTCAATTCCCAGCTCGAAAAACTGCTGCCTCTCTCACCTGTTCGATGATCTGAGGAACGTTTCCTAGAGCATCTTCAGGATTGGCTGTTAAGCTCTTGATGACGGAATCGGGTTCCTCTTTCCACAGGTAAGAATAAGGTTGCAAATCCAGAAGCACTTCTTCAGCGTCTCTGTTCACGGACACGATCCGACCGTTCAGTTCTTCGCGCATCTCCTGAAGCTCTTGCAACTCTTCCATTTCGGTCTAATACATAAGAAGAACATATGCATTAGATGATTACAGCTCAAATTTTCCATATTCTGCATTAGAAAATGCTCGCTCCGGGTCCCAAAAAATAATAAATAAGTAAAATAAAAACTACATTAATTATGAGAGATTAATCAAAGCAGCAATTTATCACCCGTCACATAAATTCTATTTCATGGAATTTGTATTTTGTATTGTAATCAAGAATACTTTTAATTGTAACTTAACTACATCAACGAAACATTCAAACTCTTCGTAATCATTTCTTTGGACCACACATAAAAGTCAATTGAAAGGTAAGAAATTCTAAAAAGCTAAGAGGATATTCTAAAAAAAACTATTATTCTTTTTTCATTCTTTATCTTCTTCCAATCATTCATCAGTAGCGTTTAAATTGCACCACTAAATATTTCCGCCGGCGTTCTATGCTGAGTACAAGCGATCGAGATGCTTCTAAATCCTGTGCATATTTGGACAGAAGCTCTAATCAAAAGGTGTGTACGTCACATATAATTCCATCCACCATAGTAAACAAGGTGGTAAAACTATGATTCTTTTTATCATTGCGCCGCTAGAGCAGATTGTGTTAAATGTTCCAGTGATCTCTATTTTAATTAATTTAATATTAAAAATGATTTACAATGAGACAAAGTGCTTGCTGTTCTTACATTTGCCGTGAAATTTTTTAATTTTCTACCAAATAGTTTCCAAATATTTTAGTTTTTAGATAGTTCAAAGCTAGAATAAGTAGTTATAATATCTTAAAACTCGTCGTTATAGTTAAACGTTTAGGAGATCTCTGGTATCCCTTCTAATTCAGAATTTGTGAGTGGAAAGAAACTGATCACGGCCTCTCCGAATCCCGAGACTCAATATTTTCCATTGATTAGAGAGTTGAAATTATTATTTTAGCTATTGACTCCTGATAACACAACTGAGAAAAGAAATAGCACCAGCGTCAGTCGCGAGGGAGACTTGTGGCTCCTAGGAAATCAGACTTCTATGAGGCCAGTTCTTGACCTCAAAGTCCATGGGTAACAAAAATATCACTTGTGAGTCACGCGAGTCACAGTTGCACAGTTCAGATGTAAGGAACATCACAAATAAACTCGTTATAAGCGTAACCGCCGAAAAACATTCAACTCACCACATATTTCTTTGAGGCGCGTGAATTATCCACTCTGTGTACCAGACCTGTGGCGCTGAATATCCCGGCCACCATGCTTTGTAAGAGATGCTGCAAAGTCTTGTGCTTGGGCTTGTCCAAAGGTGGCTTGAATCTTAATCCAAATGTGTCTAGATGGACGTGAATCATGAATACTGGACTCTGTCCACTTTCGAGAGTGGTTGCCTGAAGCAGGAAGTATAGGTTTCTACGGATAAGATAAAGAAGGCCTTCGCTCACCAACTCGTCCACGAAACTCACGTATTTTGACCATTCCTCAACGGAATCCTCAATCCCAAACAGAGATTTGTTTTCCTGTTGGATGGAAATTGCTGATTTTAGATCTTGAAAGTATCAAACTGGACGATTCAGAATACATATAAAATTTCCAAATTCAGTTAACAAATGCGTAATATATGAAACTTAATAGATGTTTCTAAGAAAAAAAGAAACTGGAAAATTTCCTCAGAATCAGATAATTGTCACAGGAAAGTATGAAAAAACGTTTTATGCATTAAAACCAATAAGAGATGTCCTCAAGGATTTCTTTGAACCGAAAATGTATAGAACGAGGTTAATCAAATATTTAATATTTGGCAATATTATCTAACAATTTATTATGGGAATGCGAAAACAAATGTAAAGAAAGATAAATATTCCTGCCACGAAATTAATCTAAAGGGATAAAAGAAAACGTTTTGCTCTTAAAACTGCCTTCGGCACTAGTTATTTTTTAAAGAAAAAGATACTTTACCAAATACTTAAATACCTAATTCTATGTCTCGTAAAATTTTTTAAAATAACTTTAAAGCGGTAAAGCCTAAGATTTAAAATTCTTTTGAGTAAGCACAAGAAATTCGACTTTTTGTTTCCAAGTTTTTTCATCAGAAAAACTTCATTTGCCACACTCTGACAGTACAATATTCTTCTTATAAGACGTAATTTAATTTAATTCCTATGCCATATTAACTGGTTTTTAAACGTTTCCTGAGCCTTGCATGCCGATTAGAACATATGACAAATAGCAGTTTTTTTGACAATTTAATAACAAATTTCAAGTATATTCTAAATTCTTTTTCTGTTTAGTTATTACTCTTAAGATTTTAAGTAAAGAATTAAAAATAAGAATGTTTGCTTTGTCGCTTGACTTTATTTCACAACGGATAAGAATCGTAACTTATAATTTGAAAAAATATTTCGTTTTATAATTTGGAAAATTATTTCATTAAAAAATTACATTTGCAGTTAACTTTTACTTCAAACGAATGAATAACTTTTCATTTGTATTCAATTCATGTTAACATTGGTTACAGTTAGGGATTGCAAAATTGGTAAACCAGATTAACGCGATAAATTACTATTTTTAACCTAGTATTGTAACTGGTAATTGTATATTGTATCTACCGTTGTATATAAAGCGAAAAATTATGTACATAACTATAAAATACTCTTTTATATACGGTCGCTGTTGTACAGCGCCTAACAAAATTTAATTATTAATAAAGTCATTAAAAAATATGTGAAGCGTTTTCAACAAAAGTTAAGGAGGAAATATATTCAAATACAGATAACGATTCTTTAATGTAGAAATATATATATATATATATATATATATATATATATATGAAATACATTAAAAGTTTGTTCTAACATTAATAAAAAATTCCGAATGCATGACCGAAATGAAAGTCCTTTTTCATAATAAGATTATTTATTCATTCAGCAGAGAGAGCGTCACGTTCTGATGAACTTAGACCGGCTTCAGCCACCAAGGCCGAAGCGAAAGACCATATGAAGATTACATAAGAGAGAATAAGAGAAGAGAGCTTTTTCGCTGTGCATCAAGTCAGAAAAAAGGATTTTCTGGGGTCGTTTTGTCATGTGATATGATCTCAAAATTCTGGGTGTCGGGATTCTCAGGAATTTCCGCTATAGACAGAGAGTCTAGTAGGGATTATTTCTGATAGATTTATGACCATAGGAAAGTGGATTATGGGAAAGCGGGAATTTTATGAGTGCGTGATCGAATAAATAAAAGGATAATTTGGAATTGGATCAAGAAATAAAAACGAACTCTACTTTTGAATTAGAGAGAATGGGACAGAATAGAAAATTATAGATTACTATTAAATTAAAGTTAAATCATATTTCATGTATATATATATATATATATATTATAGCAAAAGTACAAATATATATAAGGTAAGCGAAATGAATCACAACATTTAAAATGTAACAAAGACTTTATTTTAAGACTAAAAGGCTTGTAGCACTCTTAAGGAGTTCTGCTGTTACTGCTCCCATGCAATCAAAACCTTCAGCTGCCTCGTAACAAAACTTTCTCATCGTCGGTGGTTCTACCAGCGGACAGTGTCGGATTTTTCCATCACTCAATTTCGCTTAATAAGAGTGAGGAGGATTAAATACAACTATCTCTCTAGGGCAGGTCCATTGGGCGTTATTTCACTATTTCAATACGACAATCAACGAAACAAGTCCAAAACTACGAATAATGACGAAATTAATGTCCTTTTCATATTTTAATGAAACATGCACACACATATAACACTTATTAGAATTTACATTCTGTACAAACTTTCATTCCAAAGCATCATTTTACAACAACGTTTCGACCACTTCCAAATGCAACAAGCCACAATACTTTTTCTCCTCTTCTGACGCTGGCGCCCACACACATCAAGTTTCGTAACACACCCCACCGTTTAAGAGTTAAGATACCCAACTCTGTTAAGAGTACACTAAATATTGATAGAACAATCAAATACACTACAAATTACATTACAAATGATCACAAACATGAAATACAATACAATACTGAACTAAATATAGAGTTTTATACATCAGATTATTTCCAGTGGATAAATCAATTGAATTGGGCGTTTGTACTGATACTTGGCAATTTGAACAAGACAAGAACGTATATGGCCATCACGTCCAATAATAACTTCTTCAATTATACCAAGAGGCCACAAGTATTTAGATTTAGTGGTCCCTTCTATTCATACTACGTCTCCTTGTTTAAGATCCTTTTTCGGATTTGAATTTACAAAATTATATGCATTTGCGCAACTGCATCATATAATTATTTTTTCCACTTTGCCCAGATTTGACGTAAAAGTTTAATTTGATACAATATTCGTTGAGACAAATTTTCCTTTGTAGAAGGTTCATTACTAAAAATATCTACAAAATGTACAGGATAACTAAAATTTTCCTGTTCAGGAAACAGAAAATGGGCTGGAGTAAGAGGTAATAGTTCATTCAAATCATTACTCGTATAAGTTAGGGGCCTATGATTCAATACAAGTTCAATTTCAGCAAGAATAGACGTCATTTCTTCAAAGCTAAGATACACCCTACCGAGAATTTTTCTTAAATGCTCTTTAATACTTCTCATGAGCCGTTCGTAGA
The DNA here is from genome assembly GCA_019974015.1 of Nephila pilipes. NCBI lineage: Eukaryota > Metazoa > Arthropoda > Arachnida > Araneae > Nephilidae > Nephila > Nephila pilipes. The sequence goes on from BMAW01130941.1 coordinate 418,217, forward strand.
AACCACCCCACCAAGGGGCATGTGGAGCAATAACATGACAGTTTATTAACTGCCATGTTATCTCATGTATGGCAACAAATTTTTTAGAATCCAAATCAACTATAATTATGGAAAATTCTTTCAAGATGTTATCTGTTGTTTTGAAACTCTCAACATTATCCGAAATGACTACTTTACAATCACCACTTCTAGCTAAAAATCGTCTTAAAGACGAAATAAAGCTTTTCGTTGTCCTATCAGTTATTAGCTCAATGTGAAGAGCTCGTGTGATAGCACAAGTAAACAAGGCTATATACGACTTTTGTCAAGATAAATTTTCAAGGCTATATACGATAATATGTCTTTCACAGAACGAAGAATAACGGGACTAGTAAAATCTATTCCGGTCACTGTAAGAGGTTTTTTTTTCAAGAAGTCTATTTTTTGGTAGTTGTGCTGTTATTTGTTTTGAACAGGGTTCAAATAGTATTTTCTACAAATCAAACAGTCTTTTAAAACTTTTTTGATAATCTGTATACCCCTCGGAATCCAATATCTACTTCGAATTTTAGCAAAGTTCTCAGACACCCCAACGTGGCAAACTTTGTTATGTTCTCTAAAAATTAACAACTCAGTAAATTTTGATTGGTTTGGCAAGAGTATAGGGTGAATTCCATTAAAAGAAAATTCACTTTCTTCAAGTCTGCCCCTGACTCGCAAAACGTTATTGTCATCTAAAAATGGGTTAACTTATAAAGAGATGAGGTCTTAGAAATCGGTTTAACACCTTTAATACATTCCAGTTCGGAAGAGTAGACAAAATTTTGTTCATATTTTAAACTTGCTTGCTTCATTGTTTGCTTGCTTGCTTGCTTGTTCATATTTTAAACTTGCGCATATTTTAAAATTATATCAGCTTGTTCAGCTTCTATAAGTTCAGATACATTACAAGATCCTATTTCTATTGGTAGATTTTAAGTATATTGACAAATCTTTTAATAAAAACTGTAATTTTTAACACTTTATATAAGTCACTATAGTTATTCAAGTCTAAAACAAACTGGGAATACTGTACTGTACATTTATTTTGAACTGTTTGAAATTCCTTCCGTAACTCTAGATCTCCGATAGGATTCTCAATTTCGATTTTACCTGGCCAAAATTCGCTGGGTTTACTCAACCAAGGTGGTCCATGCCACCACACTGAATTTTTGGCTAAATCTGAGGCCACAATACCTCTGGAAAGGATATCCACGGGATTTTCCTTTCCTGGGCAGTGAGACCATTGGTCTCGTTCAGTCAAATTTTGAATCTCCCTGATTCTATTTTTTACAAAGGGTTAGTAATTGTCGATCTTACCCTTTATCCAATACGCGCATATATTTGAATCGGTCCAGAAATAACATTTTGCTTCAAATTTTAAACATTTACTCACCTGCTTAGATAACTTAGCAGATAACAAACACCCTGAAAAGGAATGTTTCCAAACGAGGCAAAGTTAGTGATTTAAAGGGGTAACCCTACTCTTTGAACATACAAACTTAACAATAACTCTGTTATCATGAGTAACTCTTCGAAGAAATGTCATGCATCCATATGCTGTTACGGAAGCATCTGAAAAGGAATGAATATCAAATTAAATAAAATCATATAAATTGAACTCAGAAAAATAATATCTAGGGATCTCGAAGCTATGTTTAGGTGTTTAAGTTCACTACACCACAACTGCCCCTTGCAGTCTAATGAGAATGGAAGTTTAACGTCCCAATCTATTTTAGCTGCTCAAAGTTTTTGGAGAAGTATCTTTAGTCTAATGATGAATGGTCCCAAGAATCCGATCGAATTGAAAATACGATCAAGTATCTGTAATATGAATCTTTTGGTGCTGCAACCATTGGTAAGAATGTTTATGAATTTGCTAAAGTCAAAAAAGATCATATCCTTGTCTGGATCCCAGGCTAGTCCCAGAACCTTCGTAAGAGCACCACATCCTTCTTCGATGGTTTTATCTTCTTGAGTTTCTGTGGATGCTCTTCGCCAAGCTTCACAAGGTTTTACTGAATTTGTCTGCCATTTTCTAAGTTTCATTCCAGCATTTTTTTTAAGATTTCCACGCTTTCGGTAGTAATTTTCAGAGCTGTTTCTACCTGTTCAGTACTTTCAACAAGGTCACTAACTCAGAATGATTTTAAAACTGTTTTACAAGTTTCTGAATACAAGTCTCTGTACTGTTCGAAAAGAAATTTCAATGTTGCTGCGAGCAGGTAAGGACTCGGTGTTAGTCCGAAAAAAACACGAGTAAAATTCAGTACAATAATCTTATTCGAATTTAAATTTTCTGTCCAAAAAAATCTGGTAAATCTTCTGTCTTCTGTATCTATTGAAATTTGCAGAAATGCTTGCCGTATGTCAGTTATGTATGCAACGGCATTTTCTCGAAATTTGATCAAAAGTTCAAATAAATTAGGGTACAAATTAATTCCAGTTTTTAGACAATCAATCAGTGAATATTGTCCTTCTTCGTGAGCCGCTCCATCGAACACAATTCTTAGACGACTGCTGACTTTATCTTCTCGAACCTCAGCATGGTGGGGTAAGTAAAATGAAGACTCAACAGCTAACTCTTCTGTCATACACCACTCAACTATTCCTTCTTCAAGGTAACCGTCAGCAACCTCGCGATACTCTTTATACAACACCGGATCTCCAATAAATCTCTCAACTAAATCTTAAAACATCTCAATGCCACTTCCCTATTATTTCCTAACTTTTCTTTCATGCCTTCTTTCCACGGCAACTTAACACTATATCTATTTTCAACTAATTGAACCGATTCATTAAATTCCTTTAAACCTTCCTTGTCTTCTATACCTGAGTCTATTTCATCCCAATAATCCCTAAACTTTCCAACTCCCAAAAGCGTCTCATTTCTGAGGAGACAGACTCCCTTTCACTCAGAACGAAATTAACCAATGTAGAATCAGTCAGCTCATCACATCTACCTCGTAGCGACCAACCAAATACAGTTTCTATAGCTACCATTGACGAATTCAACCGTTGGAACCCTTTTATCAAATCCCAGTAATAATTTGCTCCCTTCAACGAAATCTGACAATCGCTAGACAACTCCTTAAAATCAGATGTCAAAGCTAATCCCCTATTCTCCATTTCATCACATATATCCCGATCTAGAACCCGAATCGAATCTCTCGATATTTCATTAATTTCCAATGCATCTACAATTACTTCCCTTCCGTCCAAAATATTTTGCAGTTTCATCTTTACTTTGCGATAAACTTGCAACCTAGGACTTAGTTCCAAAAGAATAAATATTCAATCTTTCCGTTCCTATAGTTTTCAATCACAACTTCTCAGAAATACTTTTTTGGCAAATGTACGTTCACTTTTCTTTGCATTTTTTGACAAAACAATTTAATTTACAACATAATAAACATCTCTTTTCGCGCAACAGTTTTTCTCTCTTTTTATTAGTATTTTAATTTTCGCACAGATGAGAAGAATGTAATTCACAGCAAAATAAACATCCGCTGACAGATGTATTGGTTAACAATTCATTGGCTGATGGTAAAAATTTATTACGATTGCGCGCGCCGAAATTACGGCGAAAGAGTTATATATATAGAAAATTCGAATTCCGATGCGGGGGGGGGGGAAGAATCTTCCAGATTGTTATTAGTACCAAAAATCTGAGTTTTGCTGTATTCTAATGCAAGGTCACTAGGGAAAGGTTTTAAAACAATTGCACTAAGCATAACACTATAAGTATCCGATTTCACAACTATAAAAAAACTATCTAAAGAGCGAATTTGCGTTTGACGTTTAAAATATAAATTTCTTAACTCTTGTAAATTTCTAGAATTATTTAAGGAGGTCATATTTAACAATTTTAAAAATGAACATTAATTAACACATCATTCTGGCCAAACGAGTCCTTCAGTAATTTTAAAGTTGATTTATAATTATCTTCAGTAATCGCGAAACTTTTTATACAAGAAAGAACTTCTCCCCCGAGACTACTAAACAAATACGAAAATTTTTCAATATCTGAAAGTAAGGGGGGTTGTAAAATGCATTTTCGAATTGATTCCAAAAGTTTAAGTACTCTGACGGGTCCCCATAATAAGTTTGGATTTTTCAATTTTGGTAATTTTGCGTTTGTATTTGGTTTACTTTTATTTTCTGGGTTTTGAAGCACATTATTAGTTTCCTGTTCAGTTACGGACTGTAGCAAATTAATTTTATTTTTAAGTTTAACCGAGTTAAAAACAATGATTTCATTACACTCATTTATTTTTTCAATTTCCGATTCTATATTCGCTATATCTAAAACATTTTCAATCTTATTATCTATGGATTTGAGCTGTTAGGCTTTGGTTTGTAGCTGAACCAAAAGACCTTCCAGTTCATCAATTTCAACATCAGGTTCTGACAAACGATTCGTTATTTTAGAAATTAATTTTGTAACCTGTCCCTTATGAGTGGTGCGTTGTTTTTTAAACCTTTCTAAATTCCTTTTCTCGGACATTATTCTAACAATACAACGTAGCTATACAAGTTAACAACAATTCCAAACAACAAATTCTAAGAACTTCAAATTAAATATACAGCTCTAACTTCGTTAAATCAACTAAACCTTCAACAAATAAATACTATAATTCAAACTTCGCTTCAACTATACAAATCAAATAACTATCACAATCAAATTCTAAACTATACAAAACCGATACAATTTACTCAACAACAACATTTTTAAAAAACGAAATTACAAAACCGATACGACTTATTAAACAACATTTTTTTGAAAAAAGAAATTACAAAACCGATACGACTTACTAAACATTTTTTTCAAAAACTAAATTTCGACTCACCCCACCATTCGACGTCCGAAAGTTTTCATAACTGTGGTTCAGTTCCAATTCATTCTCTTTCGGTTCATATGTTCTTGACCGATGCACCAAATATTTCACCATTTCAATACGACAATCGACGAAACAAACCCACAACTTTGAATAATGACGAGATGAATGTCCTTTTCATATTTTAATAAAACACACACATATAACACTTATCAGAATTTACATTCTATACAAACTTTCATTCCAAAGCAGCATTTCGACAGCTCCCAAACACAACAAGCCAGATTGTTTATTCTCCCCTTCTGACGCCGGTACCCTGGCGCCCTCACACATCAAGTTCCGTAACACGCGTAGAGCTTGTTAGTTGAATCAGGTATCAATAAATATACCCTTTCGTCCATCTCAGAGCTTTTAGAACGAGCTTTGCGATTGAAATTTCTTCTAATGCATAAGCTTCTCTTCAGCATTAATTGCCTCCTTCCAGAGGCAATTAATGCTGCCTTCTTTTTCTCTCTCTCTCTTTGACCGTGTTGATATGGGGTTAGATATCACTTCTGGTTATCAGGAGTAATTGTTAAAAAACATGCTGCGGAGCGGCATTTAAAACCCGTTCGCTCCCAGCGTATCACAAGCTATACGCTCGTGTGCCCAGCGTATCACGGGCGATACGCTCCTTGAGTGTCTTCTACGGCCCAGCGTACCAATAGAGATACGCTTGATGAGAACTTTTTTATTTGATTTTTTTAATGTTACTATATGGCGTTACAATACCGCGAAATCTATATAGTTAAGTTATTTGGAGTGTTGACTTTGGTGATATGAGCTCGGGTTTCACTTCTGGCAACCTGGAGAGGGGGTAATTGTCAAAAGCACGTGTTGCGGCGCGACTCTTTAAATGTAATGATTTATAGGATGCACTTGCTTTCGGTTTATTTTTTCTTTCTTGCTTGCTTGCTTCTTAGAAATTCGACGAAGAATTTATGGCCCTTTATGAGGATTAGGGCTTTTGGTAGCAGATGTTCTCAGCTGTTAGTTTCATTCTGCCGGTTTTTATTTGTAGCGACAGTCATGACGAAAAGAAAGTATTTATCTGATACTGAGATTTGCGAAATAATAAATGACTCCGACAGTAATGTTAGTGAAAATAATCCAAATCTGTACATAGACATTAAAGTAAAAAGAAGGGAGGGGAGGACTAAAACGTGCCCTTTGCTGAAAATCTTGCGTAAAGCGTCAAAATATGTGAGTAAGACATGTGACGTTGTACTATGCATTGAATTTTTTTATATAAATATACCATACAACAAAATAAGATTTATCTTTTATATCTATTGTTCCATGTAATAGTACATCATTACACCATGAAATTTATGTAACATATGTAAATATATTTTGCATTTTCTTAAAAGTATGACTTTTTATGCAATTTTATGTATAAAACATTCAATTTTCGATTAAATATTTTTTTTCTTTTGTGTATATTAAGTTTATAATGCATTTTAAATAATATATGTAAATATCAAAATATTTTAATGAATAGCTGATTTTAGAGGAATTTTTTCACGAATTAGGCTTAATATCTAAAACCGTCTGGGCATAGCGCGACACTCAGCGATAAGAAGTCGCGGGCCCAGAGAAACATTTCTTTTTTTTTTCTCCCTCCGGTAGCGAAAGGGTTAAATGTAATGACATGATTTAACCTTTAGAACTCGGCTGATTCTATGTCAAAATATCCTGGAAGTTTGAGTTCACCACATGTGGTACGGTTAGTTTTCTAGTCACAAAGGGAAGATACTAAGGGTTGCAGATTTTTAGTCAGTAAGCATTGACAAGAAAGAAAGATCCTAATATTTGGCGCCGTATCATATCATATAATAATTTTTTATGAATTCCTGGTTAACATTATAATTAAGTGACTTACCAACTTTCAAATGTATATTTATCATAACTTAGAATCGTGAAATGCGTAAATTAACATATTCAAACAAAACAAATAACAAAAAAAGCGACAGCTATACCATATTACTAAAGATATTTTCTAAAAGCAAGTACGTTAAAACAATATTAAATTAATAGCTTCTGTAATCTCATGACTATACTCTTTGATAATGCGATAGTTCAATCATAAACTCGTAAATTTATTCGGTGCTTGCTTATATATATACATATAGGAGTGTAATCTCGTGGATTAGTATGCAGACTTTATCTGTGGTCTTATTTTTGCAACTTACCTATTTAACTGCAACATTGACCCCATGTAATAAAAATAATACCTCATGTTTTCAAAATTATTCGATGAAATATGTAAAAGAAGGGAAAATTAAAGAACAATATGTTGAACATGATTACTAAACATTTTATTTTTTAAATTAACGCCCTTTTAATGCACAAAAAAAAAAAAAAAAATCCATGTACTCCAAATATTTTGATTTGGCATTTTAATACCATCGCATTTTGAAACAATAGGAAGGTTACTGGTGTCGAACTTCATAAATTTGAACGACGGTCAAGCAATGAGGACAGCATCCACTCACCAGACTTCCACACCACACCAACATCAGGACTTAGAACCTAGACAGATTTAACAGCCGGTTTTCAATTCAACAGGATTCGAACTCACAATTCCATCCCTGCTACGAGTTTGCGACCTCACTCGTCAGCTGGCGTGGCCCTTTTGTGATTAAATATTATCAAAAGTGAGATTTAAGAAAAAACTTTTAACTTAATTGAACATGTTTCAAAGCTGCTGAGTAAATCTTAAGTACGTCATATTAAGGTAAAACCTTCAGCTAATTCATGCATTCCAATGAAAATGTGTAACACTTTTTTATATCAAATATTTCTGTGAATCTTTAACCTTTAAAGAAAAAAAAAGTAAAAAATTGAATTTTTTTTTTTTTTTTTTTAAAATATCTTTTTTGTTTTCAAGTGAAACGTATATCTTAAATTGAAAAGTTCTTGTAACAATGCTTTTCAAATGTCTGTTTTAAAAATGTGAAGTGAATTCTACTTTTAAAAATTTTAGGATTTTAAAAGAGATTTTTTTTTTTTGTTTATTTTTTTCCTATTCTTTTTATTAAAAATGTATCAGTTTTAATCTTTTTTATTCTAGTCTTTTGTTTTTTTATTGCTTTATGTGTTAAGAGATTTTTAAAGGAATTGTGTGTTTTTCTTCGAAACAGTTCTGGTCAATACAAAGAGCCAAATTGCATGCCTTACATGAATTGCATGAATAATAGAGGGTTTTTTTTTTTTTTTTTTTTTTTTTGTATATTCTTTTTCGCATACCATGTGTACTTTCTTCTTTTCTTTTCGTTAATTGGCCAATGAGAAAATTTATTATCATTTGTCTTCATTTTTTTCTTACTGAAGGCTCTGCAATTTTATGATTTAATTTTCCTATCAGAGATGCTATTAAATTCATTCTAAATTCTTTTAAATTGAGTTCTTAACTTAATTTGGCGCTACTTAAATATCAGAAACACAACAACATTGATGAGGCTAAATAATAATTTTTTGTCAATTTCCTAGTTCGTCTTGCAAAAGTGTAGGTAGATGCCCTGCGGTCTCCTAAATCAACATATCCTATGTGCTTGTGGTAATCTGCCACAATTTTTTGCTTGGAAGTGGTTAATTTTCTTTTTCTTTTTAGCAAAGGCCCCATTAGATTTTTTTGGGGTTTCTATCAACAAAAATTTCTTCATCTAAGTATTTTATCAAATTCTCAATCTCTATTTCTGCGAGAAATTTCAGATTCATTCTAAAAATTCGAAGAAAAACAAGAGAAAAGAAAATTCAATCGATCTTAGACAGCGAAAAGTCATCTAATGGAGTATTTCTTCGAATTTGGTTGTTCTTGAAAGTCGCCAATGATAAGGAATTCGCGCACAACTGATAACGTTGGCGAAAAATATCCCCACCTAATTACGGACAATAGAAGCAAAGTCTTAAAAAGGCCAAGGGAAAGTTGTAAAAGGGTCTGATGGAAAAAAAGGGGGAAGAACTGTCTATAGATAGCTTGGTACAGACGTTGTACCAGAGCCGAAGCGAGCGACAAAAAAAAATTTTGGTACGGCATATGTACCGCCGATGTTGAAAGGTTAAAGGGTGTACTTTATTCGGTTTGTTTTTTTTACAACGTTTTTCTGAATATCGCTTGGTGTGTGTGTGTCATCAAATTTTCGATTGTTAATTTAACCAACTTCCCATCAAACTAAAGCTTTGAAATTTTGAGAATCGTTCTTACTCGCCAAACAATGCAATATTTAGACATTTGTAACATGTTTTAACTAGTATTTCAATAATTTTAATAAGTCAAAATATTCTTTCCCCTCGGCGCTTTTAGGATTGAGGAAAAAATTTCTTTCCCCTTCTGGGAACACCGGGATTTCCACATACGCCACATGTGGTATCGTAAAACATTTCTACTCACAAAGGGGAGATAGTAAGGGTTGCTGACTTTCAGTCAGTAATCATTCGCAAGAAAGAAACATTCCAATATTTGGCGCCATGTCTTATCACAATATTTTTTTCTGATTTCTGGCTACCATTTTTTTAATAGAATGACTTACAAACTTTCAAATGCATGTTTTGATTTTATATTATGAATTTTTTAATACGCTCACAAATGTCTCTTTTTAAGTAAATTTTAAAGTTAAAAATTATTATGTATTTCACTTGGTGAGTGTGTCATCAAATTTTCGATCGTTAATTTAACCAACTTCCCATCAAGCTAGAGCTCTGAAATTTCGGGAATCGTTCTTACTTGCCTAACAATACAATATTTAGATATTTACGACCAATTTTAACTGATATTCCAATATTTTTCTTCAATAAACTTTGCCACCATATAAAAACGTTAGTTTCTATCTCGAATAATTTCTTTCTTGCTTTCTTCTTAGAAGTTCGAATGAGAATTTATGGCCCTTTATGAGGATTAGAGCTTTTGGTAGCAGATGTTCTCAGCTGTTCGTTTCATTCGGTCGGTTTTTATTTGTAGCGACAGTTATGACGAAAAGAAAGTAAATGTCTGATACTGAGATTTGCGAACTAATGAATGAATCTGACAGTAATGTTAGTGAGAATAATCCAAATCTGTACATAGCCATTAAATGAAAAAAAGGAAGAAGTGCCCTTTGCTCAAAACTTTACATGAAGCGTCAAAAGTTGACAAAATATATGTGTAAGACATGTGACGTTGGATTATGCGTTGAAGAAATTTTTCTTATAAAAATACCAAACAGCAAAATAAGATTCATTTTTTATATCTTAATATTCCATGTATTGGTACATCAGTACACCATGAAATTTATGTAACAAATGTAAATATATTTTGTATTTTCTTAAATGATGATTTTTTATGCAATTTTATGTATGAAACATACAATATTGGATAAAATCTTTTTTTCTTTCGTATCCCTTAAGTTTAATGCATTTTAAATAATATAAGTAAAAACCAAAATATTCTAATGAATACCTGATTTTAGAGGAATTTTTTTCGCGAGTTAAACTTAATATCTAAAATCGTCTGGGCACAGCGTGACACTCCGCGGCCCAGAGAAGCACTTCTTTTTTCTCTCTCCGGTAGCGAAAGAGTTAATACACTAAGAAGATCCCTAGCTATTCGTCCATTCATCAACTGGTACGATGATCCCTCCATTGTGCAGTTTGGGACTTCTCTGAACGCGAAAGCAAGTACGGGTGTTGAAACTACCGATAAAGGGCGCTAGGCACCCGAAAAAGAATATAGACATCGAGCCCTTTCATACTTGCAGCGACTATTAAGTTTCAGATTCGAAAATATAGTCAAGATCAGGAGTATCGGGAAACTTATGAAATGCTTAATTCAGCTTTATATGTAGACGATCTCTTTTACGGTGCCAATACAGTCGATAAAGCTTTAAAATTTTCTCAGAGTACTGTAGAAATACTTAAAGATGCGAACATGAACTTAAGAAAATTTAATACGAATTCAAATGAGTTGAGGAGGCGCAAAAGAGGCATATCTGAGGCGAGGGAGTCAAATGAACATCCTATAAAGGTATTAAGAATAATCTGGAATACTGTAGAAGACACTTTTAAGTTAGATATACAACCTCTTCTTGACATGGTTGAGAATTTGAAGAATTCTTAGCGTAATGTACTTCAAACTGCATCTAAGATATTTGATCCTGTTGGTTTTGCTTCACTTTTTATAGTAGTCATTAAATTATTGATGCAAGAAATCTAGGAATTCATGGATGTTGAATTATCCACAGAATTGAAGAGAAATGGGAAAATTGGTTTGCTCAGATATATATATTGAAAAACTTAGCGATTGAAAGAAAGTATTTTTCCTTTCTATTTGAGTTGGCTAAAGAACTCGAACTTCATATTTTTTCCGATGCAAGCCCTAGAGCGTTCGGAGATGTATCGTATTTTCGCTACTTGAGAAGCGATGGTATATTGACACTAGTTTCATTACAGCAAAATCAAGAATAGCAACTCTTAAGAGGTTAACACTACCTCGACTTGAATTGCTAGAAGCTGTAGTAGCTGCAAAAATTTGCAGGAATTTAAAAACTAAATTGTTGTTACCATTTAAAGAAATTTATTTTTGGAGTGATTCCTTAATCACTTTTCATTGGATGAAAGGAACAGCTTCTAAATGGAAACCGTTCATAAGAAAAAGAGTTTCAGAAATCAAGGATTTAGCGGGTCCTGCTAACTGGTACTACTGTAGAGGTATAGATAATCCCGCAGATTATGTTTCTCGAGGATCAACTGCAGAAAAGCTTATATCTAACCCGGTTTGTGTTAAAGCTCCAGATTGACTTCGACTAACGATAGAAAAGTGGCCAACAGAGCCCATGCATGATACTTTTACAGAAGTATCTTGTGAAAAGCTAATTAAATTAAATGACTTATCATCCTTTGTTTGCGAAGTTCAAACGAATTTGACGTCAGCTACAGATTTGAAGAAGTATAGTAACTTACGTAAATTAATTCGTGTTACTAGCTGGGTACTTCGATTCATCTACAATGCAAAAAATATGATTAAAAGATCCAATGAATTAAGTGCTGAAGAACTCAATAGTGCCGAAAAATTATGGATAAAATTTGTATAGAAAGAAGTCTTCGCTGAAGAACTGTTTTGCTTAAAACAAAACAAAAAAAACAATTTCAAATACTTCATCGATATTAGAATTGAATCCCTTCCTTGATGAATACGGGATAATTCACGTTGGTGGAAGACTTCAAAGATCAAAGTGTACGTACCTGATGAAACATCCTATTATTATCCCTGCAAAACATCAATTTGTGAATTTGTTACTGTGGGACGTACACAGCAAAGTGTTCCACGGTGGAATTTCAAAGACTTTGATGGAGGTTCGTGAAAAATATTGGCTAATTAGAGGAAGACAAACTGTAAAAAATATACTGCGAAAATGTATAGTATGTAAGTGATACAGTGCATCACCAGGCATACAGGTTACTGCTCCTTTACCAGCTATTCGATTAGAACAGTCACCTCCGTTTTCTGTGGTTGGTATTGACTTCGGAGGACCGATTTATACGAAAGATAGTGAAAATAAGCACTACATTGTATTATTTACCTGTGGAGTGACGAGAGCTCTCCTCTTAGAAGTCCTAGACAGTTTGACCACCGAAACATTTCTATTGGCGTTAAGAAGATTTATTGCTCGTCGTGGTTTGTGTTCTAAAGTTTTGACGGGCAATGCTAAAACTTTTAAGCGATCTGAACTGGAGCTAAAACACTTATGGGCTCTCTTATTAGCCACCCGACAGTTAAAGATTTTTACGCTCAGCACAAGATTCAGTGGAGTTATATAGCTGAAAAGGCTGCTTGGTGGGGTGGGGTGGTTTTTATGAACAACTGATTGGTTCAGTAAAACTTGCATTGCAAAAAACTTTAAGAAAAACTACTTTGATTAGAGAAGAATTAGAGACTTTAAATATTGAAATTGAAAGTGTACTTAACTCACGTCCGCTAACTTATGTCTTCTCAGAAATTCATGAACCTATGCATCTAACTCCAGCATATTTGCTCTTAGGTCACAGGGTTAATAGCCTACCTCCTGCAAGGCTTAATTTTGATTCCAAATTGATTAACCAAAAAATGTTAATTAAAAGAATTAATTCTCGCGAATGATTAATTAATATGTTTTGAATTAAATGGAAAAAGGAATACCTTTTACTCTTACGATCTGTTTGGCCCTCGATAGCTCCTTTTTTGAAAACTGATCTCATTAAAATAACACACACTAAGTGGACTGTGTAAATTTTTTCACATTTTATTTCAACTGCACACTCAGTCGCGTCTGAATCTTTTTTTTTTTTTTTTTTTTTTGCATTGCAAGGCGACAGCAGCGCCTTTTCACAAAAGCGGTCAGGGGCACAACATACTGCCCGCCTTGACAAATTTGAAAATTTTTCAACATAATACAAAGTATACATTATTAATTCACAATAGATGAAATATTCAAACAATTAAATACAATAATAATGAATAGTAACACATATACATATACAATTCAAATTGACAATCAATCATAAAAAGGTAATTTAATAATCTTGTTTACTGGACGTTGATATATACCTTTGTTTGATTTCAATGTTACAACTCTTATTATATTATCCTCCCCTTCGTGGACCTTAATTATTTTTGCTAGGTTCCAATAAAGATTTTAAAGCTATCCTCCTTTTTTACCAGTACAATTTCAGTTCCTTTAAATATTTTCTCACCTTTGTGCCATTTGACACGTGATTGTAAACGATTTAAATACACTGATGACCATTTTCTCCAAAATATTTGAGAAAGCTTTTGTACCAATTGCCTTCTATTTAACTTATTCATTGGTACCTCAGTTAAATCTGGATCTGGTAATGCTGTTAACGACGATCCAACTAAAAAATGGGCTGGGGTGAAAATAAGATCATCATTAGGATCACTAGAAATACTACTAAGAGGTCTAGAATTTAATATTGCCTCTACTTGGGTAACAAGGGTGCTCAATTCTTCATAAGTATGAACAGCATTTCCTACAACTCTTTTTAGGTGCGATTGTAATGATTTAATGCCTACTTCCCACAAACCTCCGAAATAAGGGGTAGCAGGTGGATTAAAATGCCAAATGATGCCTTTTGAGGCACTGAATGTTTCAATTTTCCCTGTATTTTCCTTATTGAACAAATCTTTTAATATTTTCTTTAACTCATTATTTGCTCCAACGAAATTTCTACCATTATCACTATAGATATCACTGGGTTTTCCTCTATGGGAAATAAATCGTTTTAAAGCACCCATAAAAGCATCTGAGCTACAACTATTTACAATTTGAAGGTGAACTGCTTTAACAACAAAACATATTAAATATACATACATAACATTTATACAATTTTTTAAATCGACCAGAAAACAACTTAATACTAAATGGTCCACAAAAATCAATACAGACTTTAGAAAATACTCTAAAAATGTTAACTCTGGCACTGGGCAAATCTGCCATCATTTGGTTTTTAACCTTAGAACTTACCTTAAGGCATTTTAAACATTTATTCAATACTCTTTTGACTGTGGATCTACCAATTGTGACCCAGAATTGTGTACGTAAGTTAGCCAGTGTGGCCTCAACACCTGTATGGAGATAAAACACATGATAATGATCAATAATCAAATTACAAATATTACAGTTATTAGGGATTAACATAAGATGTTATGATTTAAAGGTAGTTCAGAATGTTGCAGTCTTCCGCCAACACGGAGTACATTCTTCTCGTCAAGAAATGGAGACAAATTTAATAATTTACTCGAATTGGATAATTTTCCCCCTTTCATAATACACTGAATATCCTTTGAAAAATACACAAATTGCACACTTCTCACTAAACAAATTAAAGCTGCAGATAATTCAGGTACAGTTAAGTTGCCAGCAGTTCTCTGTAAGGGATTTCTAGCATTTTCCTTAAATCGCATGCACCATGCAATTATTTTTGGTAGTTTCGTAATTGAAGAACACTTATTAATAATGGGAAGAATCTCACTGTTGTGCACTAAAAGACAAATTGGTTCTCCTTGATGATCCTTTAGCTCTCTTTGGTATAACTGACTATTATGAAGATCGTAGCTATCACCAAAAAAGTTCACAAGGCACTCTTGAAGAAAGGATGGACCGAACCATCACAAGTCACTTAATTGAATTTTCTCTGGATCATGTCCTCTCGAAATGATGTCTGCGAGGTTTAAATCCGAAGGAACATAATGCCACTGGTTTATTTTGGTAAACTCTTGCAAAATCACAACTCGATTTGCCACAAAAGTCTTTAATTCCTTCCGTATTAATTATTGTATTTAATTGTTTGAATATTTTATCTATTGTGAATTAATAATGTATACTTTGTATTATGTTGAAAATTTTTCAAATTTGTCAGGAAATTCCTAAAGTTTTTATTTCATCCGTAGATGATAATTCGTATTCCTTTTCCGTTATTGGTGTAAGCTCTGAATTATTCCCACACCATTTGTGTAATGACATTTGAGCGGTTTTTAAAATCTCAAATGAGCTGATGTTGCAGAGTTTTTGCCGCCTCTAATGTATTTGCACCACTCAAAACATCGTCCATGTAGAAGTCCTCACATAGGACCGATGCAGCAATTGGAAAGTTTTTTCCTTCATCAAGCGAAATGTGTTTCAGAGTTCGCATCTCTAGGAAGGGAGCACTAACTGTTCCATATGTTACGGTATTAAGTTGGTATACTTTAACCGGTTCATTAATGCCCTCCTTCCACAAAATTCTTTGGAGGTTTCTTTGACTCTCATCTATATTAATCATGCGGTACATCTGACGAATATCTCCCGTAAATGCAAAGATGTGTTTACGGAATCTCACTAATAATGTAAACAAATCATCTTGGATAACTCCACCGTTATATTATTTGAACCACCGTTATTGATTGAAGTTTAAGGATTTTCTACTAGTAGTCAAGATGGAAGCATTAAATACTGTTCTCAATTTTGTTGTACTTTTATGAGGCCTATAAATACCATGATGAGGCATATAATATGTCACACCGACCTCAGCACTACCTCTGACTTCAGTCACATGTGCTAATTCTTCATATTCCTTAAAAAAATTGGAATACAAGTTTAAATACTCTTGGTCTCTAGACAAACGAGTCCATAGCGATTCAAGTCGCCTTATAGCAATATCTTTTGAATTCCCTAAACATGAAGGATGTTCTTTAAATGGCATAGTCACAATATATTTTCCTGACTTATCTCTCCTATGCGTTCGCGCATAACGTTCCTCACATGCAGAATTTTCTTTACTCTTAGGTAAATCGTTTTCTATTTAATCAATCACCCAAAATTTTCTCAAGTTTGAATTTAAGTCATCTGCCCCACATATTAAACCGCAATAATTAGAATCTAATTTCTTTGATCTTGGAATACTACCTCCCACAATATACCCAAAAACCGAATCTAGTAACATCATATTCGCATTCTTTGCAATTAATTTACCAGGCTTTATTATATCATAAAGTATTCAGCACCAATTAAAATTAGAATCCGCAAGTTCAATAGATTCTGGAATTTACACACACGTATCTAATTTTTGATGAGGAATTAAATCCGTTATTTTTGGTACTACTAACATGGAAATATTTCTTTCAAAACTTTTATTTTTATTCGTCACAGTTGCTGTAATTCTGCGATTAACTGCCAGCGAAGCATTATAAATGCAAGAAATAGATTGATTTATCCTTTCACTTTTTAGTTGTAACCTTTGTAAGCATTGCTGAGTCATAATGCAAATCTGCGAGCCTACATCGAGCATGCATCTCATTTCCTGCCACTGCGAACATCTGTCTTTTATCAAACATGTTACAGTAGACAAGATTACATTTTTATTTTCGATTAAATTTGTTCCAACGAAAGGCGTAATCCACTCATTGGGGGGAAGAGAGTAGAACTTTGCTCAGTATTTTTTTTCCCCCGACTGCGAATTATTTACGACATCCGATGCATTCGCATTTATAGACAAAACACTTTTTGCTTCTTTAGGAAAATGAATTAGTTTATTGTGAGCTTAGCCACAAAAACAATTTCTGTACGAGCATCTTTTAACACTGCAATTGGGCATTAAACATTTGAAGCAAAGTTTTTTATTTTTCACTACCTCTACTCGCTCATGAACCAGCAGTGCTTTAAATCGCGGACAAGCATAAACCGGATGATTTTCATCTTTCAGACATATATCACAATTTTTATTTTTTACCTCATTGAAAAATACTTTAGATGTAGTTTTAAATTTATTATTATAAATTTTTTGGTCTTTTCTCGTCTCATTTAAGAGCTTCGCTTTTGATGCAAAATATAAATCACACTCTTTGCCTAACTCAAGAGGGGTAAACCATTTTTGATTTTGTCTTATGCTAATATGCGTGGCTATATATCTATCTAAGGTTTGGAACAATTTATCTGATACTATTAGTTGTTTCAAGGTTTCGAAGTCCGCTACTTCTCTCAATTTTAAATAGTATTCGAAACTAGTTGTTAAACGCGAAGCGAATTGCACGTGAGTTTCGTTTACTCTAGAAGCGTTTCGAAAATTCTCTAATACTTGTGGCGGTTGTGGTGTGCTACCAATAGAGCCCCGAACGAAGAAGCG
>BMAW01130941.1:435754-493888 GCA_019974015.1 Nephila pilipes
TCGTTACATCTAATTTGGTAATAATTAAATTACATGTAATTACCAAATACTGCTTGAGCGGTTGGCTCAAATTCTCTCAAAACGATAGATTTTACTTCGTCGTAATTGTTTAAATCTTTTTCCTCTATATAAGTTAAAATATTAGCAGCTCTATCCCCTAACAAATTCAACAAAATCTCAGCTTTAAATTTCTCAGGTACCTTTTTAGTACTATATGCTCTCTCTAACGAAGTAAAAAAGAAACCCCAAACTTGGGACTTACTTACTGGGGGTTTAGTAGTCAACGTCCTCACACTTTTTATTAAGCTATCCAGTGATTCTTCTGGTTCGCTTTTACAACCCTGATCAAAAGAAGTATTATTTCCCTTAGCCTTCACTTGCGCTAATTGTAATTCCAATTTAATTCTTTCAATTTTTAAACGCTCTATTTCTATTTCACCATCCTGATCGGATTTTTTATTTCTATTTTCTAAAACATCCTCTACAGCACTTTTCACAGCTTTGATGTCATTTTTGAACACGTCACTATAGTCAATTAAACGCCTTAATTCACTCTTTTTCATACTCTCGTTAACAACTAAGCCGATTTCCTCGGCCACGATTCTTAATTCATCTTTACTTTACCTTTGATACACCCGACATTTTAAGTTATAACAAAAATACATTAATTCAAGAACAATATTATCACTAGCAATTTCTTTTTTTTTTAAACTCATCAAAAACAAAATTAACTTCAACACGGGAATTTAATTCGTTTTTTACTCAAAAAAACTTAAAATTGCTCCTACCTCATTGCCAGGACTGTTGCCACGAGACCAGGAAGTATTACTTTATAAATCCTCTATGTTTAGAGCACTCAATAGATGCAAACCTATTGACACACAAACTCATCCTTCGATAATGTCAATCACAATAGTCACACGATTTCCGGCTTACTCCGGCTCCTCGGACCATGTTTGGCCCTCAATAGCTCCTTTTTTGAAAACTGATCTCATTAAAATAACACACACTAAGTAGACTGTATAAATTTTCTCATATTTTATTTCAACTGCACACTCAGCGCGCTCAGTCGCGTCTGAACCTTTTTGCATTGCAAGGCGACAGCAGCGCTTTTTCACAAAAGCGGTCAGGGGTACAACACGATCCTTACATTGTACTAAACCTTCAGGTAAAATTAAAGAGTTTAAAGAAAATGACATCGTATTAATTCATGACGATAAGCTTCCTAGACATTTTTGGAAGTTAGGTAGACTCGTTACTACATTTCTTGGCAGAGATTGTAAGATTAGATCGTGCAAAGTAAAAACAGATACATCCGTTCTTAAGAAATCTGTACAACTGTTATACAATCTCGAAATAAATGAATAAATTTGTTTGTCTTTAAATGTATATTAATCTAGAATTTTATTTTTTAGTGTTCAGAATTGTATACAGTATTCAAGTATTGAGATTTAAGAAATATTATCGTTTGGAAATTGTATGCAGGTATATTTTGTCATTTATGTTGTTTGTATTCATATTTGTAAAATTGTTGATTGTTGTAAATTTGTAAAATTGTTTCATTGAGGTTAGAACATTATTTGCATAACATGTCATTAATTGTAACATGAATGAATTCCTTGATCATTCGAGGGGCAGTGTGTTGAAACTAACGATAGAGGGCGCTAGGCGCCGTATGTGAAAAAGAAGAAAAAAAAGGAGAATTTTTGTTAGTTCTGAGTGGGAGAGAGAAGGAAGATGCTGAAAAGCGAACTATGTTAGTGAATTTTATATACTCGCGAATTAAGATATTTAATTATAGTTATAATGTTTGTTGTGTTGTGACATCTTAACGTTAATTAAAGAAATTGAAGTCATTAGATTGACTTTATTTGTGTCTGAGGGGTATATCAGCCTCAACATCTTGACCTGCTGAAATGAAAGATGATGACCACCATCTTACAGGTAGGAACTTTCGATTTATTCTTTGATATGAGGATTGCATTTTAAACATTTTTTGATATATTTGTCCCAATTACTTAGATCAGTCCTAATAATGAGTTACAATGAATTTTTTTAATACTTTATTGTATCTCTCCATTCGATGCTGCATATCCAGGAACTAAAAATCATGGTGAACAGCCTAAACACTTTATGAGCACTTGAGTTAACTTTGAAGTGAAATTGGTCCTTATATCGCTGACAATGACATTTGGGATTCCTGTCTTCGTACATATTTCCGTTAGAGCGACATTTCCATTAGTTTTGACAGACAATGAAGGGTCAAAGCGGGATCGCTTCCGGCTATCTGGAAGGCTGGTTTACCATGATAAGACAGTATTTGTGTTTTCTGGCCGATGGTGAATCAATCTTGCCAATTATCTCGCCACGACCTCGAAATGTAAATCTGGCCTAAGAATAGGAGTTATTGGTATATTGTCTGCGGCTTTCTTCTCGTTTCTTAACTGAAAAGTATTGCAAGATTTGCAGTATTCTAAAATGTTTTACATTAAATCAGGTCACCAGAAGTTAAAACGAATTCTTTCATTGGTCTTTTTAAATTCCGTATGACTACAAAAAAAGATTTGTGAGTCAATTTTAATACCTGTGGTCACCTAATTTTAGGCAAAACCAATTGAGACACCTCTCCCCCACTCATTTTATCATCGTGATATAGTAAATTCTCAAGGAGATAAAAATTCCCTTTCTTCGAAGTAAGTTGTTTTCATACTTCTTTCAAGGTCTCACATTCTTATCACTGTTTTCTCAATAAAACTCTTTCACTCACTCGATTTTGAAAAACATTTCCCTCCTGCGTGGGAAATAATACTTCAGAAAATAAACATTTTTCATTTTCCAATATTTGCTTTCTGCTTTCTTCCACACCCACATATCATTTCGTAATGAAATCAGACTTCTGTCCGCCGCAGCAATATCCATTAATCTCCGATAGCGTTCATTGCTTCTTGTTTCATCTAGAGACTCATACCAGAGTTGGTATATATTCTACGGAATGATAGTTGAACCTTGGATTTTATTCGTGATTGCTGCTAACACTTGAATATGTTTGAAAAATGCGTCTTTGATCTTGTTTTTATCCATAATTAAACGCTGGAAAGTTAGGAATTTTACTTCACGAATGCACTTTTCGGAATTATTTTTCTTTCCTCGTTTTTTTTCATCTGGAATGAGATCTGAGTTCACCACAGTTATCATTGATTCACCACAGTTATCATAGTTAAAGCTGTCGCCCCTTTTCCGTTGACAACTATGTCAGCACATTAGAGATTATTCATAGCTAATTTTATTTCGCTTAATTTTCCTTTAGTTCTGCTTTCCAAAAGGAACTCAGTTCGAATTTCAGCCGATGTTGCTTGATCGTCTTATGAGTGTTTAATGATGTAACAATTCATTCTTCGCCAGGTGTAGCTATCCACAAAATTCACATTCTTTCGTTGATTTCTTCTTTCTTCCTGGTATTTTCTCTTGAACGAAGTGGAATATCTTTTCGTACTGGTAAATTCTTTTGTTCTTCTCATGGTGGTCATTTGTTAAATGCTGAATTTTTTAAAAAAAATTTCTGGGTCCTCGTTGACTAACCCTCTGACATTTTCACAATCGTCTAATTTTGAGACGATTTGATCCTTTTTTTTAATGTGTCCATTCGCCAATAAAATGATCATACATTTCTGGTGGAGTTCTCCTTTTGAATTGGTCAGTTATTATCAAATCGCACAACCCTTTAAAATTGTTTTGTGTATTTTGTGTAAAAGTGTATATTTTGTTTTGTTGTTTGTCAGTTGGTATGCGAAATCACCTCAAATGATGCTTTTCTGATGCCTCACAAACAATTGTCTAAATTTCTCTGGTGTTAACTTGTATCGTTTTAGTAGAATTTCATTGCAATCGTATGCATATTGCTACTGCTCGCTTGCAAGCAAAACCTTCAACGGCCTTGTGACAAAACTTTCTTATATATATATATATATATATATGTGTGTGTGTGTGTGTAATTATTTAACTTTAAATGCTATTAGTTTCTCACAATAATTTAATTTCCTAATTTTCCCATTCTCTCCTTTAAAAGATAGTGTTCATTTTTATTTCCTGATATGATTATTTTAAATTTAATTTATGCAACCACGCACTCTTAAAATATGCAAAGTCAGCGTTTTCCCACGCTACAAACTTGTGGAGATGATCTCAGATCCAGACTTTAAATCTACACTTAGATTCCCTTGAAATCTCTCCATCCAGACCAGATGGTCACTGACGTTTAAAGTGAAATTTCTCTGATATATACGCAGCGAAAAGCGTTCTCTTGCTTTTACATTCATGCTGTCATAATCTGTATCCAACGGCTGTATTTCCCACCGTGTGGAATGATCTCTCTCTCCGCTAGGCAAGGGGGAGCACAATCTCATCTCCTCACTCTGCACTTCTCGTTCTAAAAAGAGCATCAGATTTTCTAACGAACGTACTTCACCATTAATTTCCTTAAAGTTGAGATTTCTTTCCCACGCCATTAAAATTTCTTCGGGATGGCAAGATTCAACAAGAAGTGGAAGAAAATCTCCGTATTTCTCCTGCGTCTTTCCTAAGCTTTCCAGAAACCTGAGTTTTCCTTCTAAATCATCGCACAGTCTTGGCAAATATGTTTTCCTTCGTCCGACGATTGCGTTCTTCATCACCGTTAATAATAAATATCACAAATAAATTTAGACTAGCAGATCTTCACTTCCAAATTGTTCTTTGATTTGCTCGATCCCTTTCGGCTGGGGTGGCCGGAAAAATTTCAATTACCCTTTCAATTATCTTCGTAAATTTTTGAAAATTGGCTCAAAAATACCAAATACCCTTTTGCATTTCCATTGAATCTTTTTAGTTCAATTTTCAGAAGTTTAAAAGTTCTTTTTTGAAGAACTTTTATTTAGGACAAGATTGCCGGCTTATCCATTATGTTTTCAATTTTGGTTTTCAGCTCGCAATTTTAATCTGGATCAGCTTGATCTTTAATCCGCTGACTGGAAATCATCTTCGTACACATTTTCGGCATCATCACCTCTCAAAATAAGGTCCGTAATATCGTTTTAACATGTTTCCAAGCGTGTAAATTTGTCGCCAATCTGCGATTTCTAAATCGAAAGTCGCTTGATATCCGGAATTTTTTTCGTAAGCTTAGCTTCACTTTTATTCGCACAGATAGTAAATGATATGCGAAGCGATTTTCGCTGTGTTTTAGCTCAGTCAAATCCATTTCAGGCTCAAAATAATCAACCAGCTGCCGAAATCGCGACACATGTTGGGCGACATAAATTATGTAGAGTTACACTCTGTAACTGAATAGTTCACAGTATTAAATCAGGGCTAACATCTTCCCGATGTTGGACTCGACAGAAAAATATATACTGAAGAAACAGTACGTGACGTATAACAAAACATTTATTGCTCATCAAACACAACACACTACATTCACATCGTTTACAAGATACAAGAGAGCATAAAAAAGAACATTAACATCTGACGTCTGCTTGCGCTGCTCCTGATTAGGGACGAAATGCTACCATTCGCAACATCGAGTCTGGCAATGTTCCTGCTAATTTATCAATCTGATATTTGATTATATAAATTTCTTTTGGGCGAATTTAATTAAAATGATGTATATTTATGGTATGTCAATGGACTAATACCATTTTCATAATTAGTCAATTGAAAAAAATCATTCACTTATGAAAAATTATTTAGCCTTAAAATATATATTGTACTAATCCATTTTATAACGTTTTTCTGAATTTCACTTGGTGTGTGTGTGTGTGTCATCAAATTTTCGATCGTTAATTTAACCAACTTCCCATCAAGCTAGAGCTCTGAAATTTCGGGGACCGTTCTTACTTGCCTAACAATGCAATATTTAGATATTTGCGACCAGTTTTAACTAATATTTCAATAATTTTTCTTAATAAGCTTTGCCACTATATAAAAACGTTGTTTTTAAAAACGTTGGTTTTTATCTCGAATTATTTTATTTTAATTAACTGAATGAATATATTTTGTTTCTTATTAACTATATTTTACATAAAGTTACTTATACTTGATCAAAATGATTATTATTTTTACAACTGAAAAGAAACTCTTTTTTAAAACAACGGGTTATTTTTTATTTTATTTATTTATTTATGTTGTAATTTTACCTCCTTGCTTAAACATTATTAATGTATATATCTTAACATTTTAATAAAATTCAAATGAGTATACTATAAGAAACACTTTTATATGAATAGGAAATGAAATTGAACAGCTGTTTCTCACCCATTGAGTTTAACTTTATTTTTTGAAGACTGATACTATCGTGTTTAGTACGAAATTATAGAAATATTCAATAGGCTTATTTTTTCTTATATGCATATATATTTTTAACTGCAATTTTCTTTAGTTAAATGAATTAATATATTGCTTAGAATAACAAAACCTTAAATTATGAAATAATTACATTTGATCATCAGTAAGTTTATTGGGGAAAAAATTATTTTTACCATTAATACTTGAAAATATCAAGTTAGAATTTTTACACACACATTTCTTTTCTAACAAATATTATATATTATTTGAATAGGAAAAAGAGTTGAATCTCTTTTTGAATATGAAATTCTAGAAATATTTAGCAGATATATTTCTAAATTAATTTTACAGCGATTTTTTTATTATAGTAATTTTTTTCCTTTAATGATTACTTCTTGAATGCCACACACAAACATATTAAGCTTTTTTGAAAACTAACTTCTTAAAAGTCTAATAATCTTGTTTAATATTCAAGAAGTTTATTTTTTATATTGTAACAGCTAAGTTAATTTTTTTCATGCATGCATTCTTTTTCTAACCTCGTTTAGTTAAGTGAATTAATATATTCCGACGAAATTTAAATCTAATTGTTAAGCATAAAAATGCTTTAAATTATGAAATAATTACAAGTAATTTCATTGAAAATATATTGGTAATATTTGAAAAAATATTAAGTTAGAATTTCTACAAACAATTGTTTTCCAAACGAATTTTATATAGATAAGTAAAATAAATTTAAAACTTTTTCTTTTTGTAACCAATGAGTTTTGATAATATTATATGAAACGAACAATAAATATCTTGTACTAATCTTATTCGAAACATTACTTTATAAATTTTCTGATGTACAGAAAAAATTGATTTAAGCTTTGAACAATAACGATAAATATTGGCTATTTTTTGCGCAAAATATTATATCATATAAAATTTATTATATTATTATTATTACAACTGGAAAGAAACTGCTTTTAACACAAAGATATTGGAATGCACTATAAATTCTTACCTTCTTACGTAAGCATTATTAATTTATATTTCTCATTTTAGAAAATTTTGTAATGAATGCACTATTCTACCCGAGGTTTTTTTTAAAAAACTTTGCCATACAAGACTGTTCTATTTGCTATACAAAGACTATTCCAGAGGAAAGAAGAATCTTTCCTTTGGAATTTTCTTTAAGAATATTTGAATTCTCTAAATCTTTTGAATTCTCTAGAATAGTCTGGAGAGTACCTTTAGCCGAAAGGTTAAAATGGCAAATCTCTTTTTTGACCATGAATGCACTCTCGAACCTTTCGTAAAAACAAAAACTGCTAAGTTGACCGTGAACCGTCCGCACTTCAGGTTTTATAGTCATTCCGTCTTTCGTGGGATGTAAAATACCTCTATCGTCTATTACATAAAGTCGAATATGTGAGTGTGTTTGTTTCTGAAAAGTGTTCACCGAAATAAATATTAAGCCTCCAAGATGAATCATATGCTTTGGAAGATTGTGGATGGTTCGTTCGCATTAAAACACATTTTCTTGGTAATATTATTTAAAGGTTTACATTTGCGCTTGTAGTTTAAATCAGCATTATGACAAAACATAGTTCCAAAAGTACTTTTTATAAAGAGACTTTTCTCACTTCGACAACTAACAATAAAGGTTAGAAATGAAAAGGGTATAGAGTGCATACATAAAGTTGCGTGATATCATACAGTATTTCAGCCAATCATTGTTTTCATAAAAGTAGCTACGTCATTTTCAACCAATCACAGTTCATTTTGTGATCTCAGATCTCCTCTTCATTTATCCGTGATTAGAAATCTTATCATAACTCTCCCGAAATAAATTAACAAAAGAATTTTTCAGAAAATTCCATCCTTCTTTCATGAATCTGTAAACTTACCCCCTCGTTGTATCAATGATTAGATATTTTACCAGAACATTCTCACAGTAAAACTAACATAACCCTTAGAAACCTCGCTGCCATAAGTCAGTAAACTTTCCCCCTTCTTTGTATCAGTGATAAGATATTTTACCAGAATATTACCACAGTAAAAATCAACATAACCTTCAGAATTTAAATTCATCTTTCGCAATATACTTAAGATAAAACGGGCATTGACTATCGGCACCACACTTATCAGTACGCATGCGTATTGTAAAATTTCGAAGTAAATACAGTCAGAAAGTGATATATATAGGACTTGCTGTTAGTTATTCTAACTTAATTTTTTTTTCAAATATCATCAGTATCTTTTCAATAACTTAATTATAATTATTTCATAATTTAAGAGTTTTTTTATTGCTAAACAATTCGATCTTAATTTATTCGAAAAAGATGCAGACATGAAATTTTTTTTTAACTTGAGCTGTTACAATATAAAAAATAAACTTGTTGCATAATTAAAAAAGTTTGTTAGACTTTAAAGAAGTGAGTTCTCGAAAACTCTAAATATGTGTGTGAGTCTTAAAAGAAAAATAATTCAAGAAGTAATCATTAAAGAAAAAATAATTATTACAGTAAAAAAAATCGTTGTAAAATCATTTAAAAATAAATCTACTGAATATTTCTAGAATTTCATATTCAAAAGAGGTTTAATTCTTTTTCTTATTCAGATAATATATAATAATTGTTAGAAAAGAAATGTGTGTGTAAAAATTCTAACTTGATATTTTCAAGTTTTAACGGTAAAAATAATTTTTTCCTCAATAAACTTACTGATGACCAAATGTAATTATTTCATAATTTAATGTTTTTTATTCTAAACAAATCAATCGGAATATATTATTGAAAAAATAAGCCTACTGAATATTTCTATAATTTCGTACTAAACATGATAGTATCAGTCTTCAAAGAACAAAGTTAAACTCAATGGGTAAGAAACAGCTGTTCAATTTCATTTCCTATTCATATGTTTCTTATAGTTTCTTATAGTTATTCATATGTGTTTCTTATAGTATACTCATTTGAATTTTATTAAAATGTTAAGCTATATACATTAATAATGTTTAAGCAAGGAGGTAAAATTACAACATAAATAAATAAAATAAAATAAAAAATAACCCGTTGTTTTAAAAATGAGTTTCTTTTCAGTTGTAAAAATAATAATCATTTCGATCAAGTATAAGTAACTTTATGTAAAATATAATAAGAAACAAAATATATTCATTCAGTTAATTAAAATAAAAAAAATAATACACCAAGCAAATATTCAATTCCTAAACCTTATGCGAAGGAATCAAAAAAGTATCTTCCAATTAATTTAGATTAAAAAATATTCATTCTGTTCATTAAAACGAAAAATAAACAGTAATATCCAATTCAACAACTTTGCGAGGAAAAGAATCATTTATTCAAAATGATTTCTTCTAACTTGTGTAAAAAAAACTTTTAATTTACCTTGAGTTAAAATACTTTTTTAATTCATTTATTCCAATTATATTTATTCCATCTAATTTAATTAGAATAGAACTTATATATCAACACAACGAGCTTATCGCTCCCAAAGATAAAGAGGTGGGGTCCCTTATTGATACAGTAGGTACACATAACCTTATCGGAATATCCAGCCCAACGCGACAAGAAGGGGGAGTATGACGTCACTTCCACCCCGTGTAGACGGCCGCTTACTACTTACGCATGTCTTTCGGTACACCATGCGCTTTTAAAATATGAACAATTCGTTCAGCATATATATTTAAGGTATTCATGAAAAACTTTTTATACTTTCTAAATTGTTTCCACGAGAAATGACGGAATAAACTTTATAAGCATAAGTCTTCAAAGTGTTCGAATAATTAGTTGGCTTTATATCTACAGTTTCATGATGATCGAGAAACATGTTTTGCTTATTAAAATCACCTGTAGTAAAGATGTAATCAAAAATTGTTTTATGTTCAGCTCGTATTTTGCATTCGTTCCCATAAAATACATGACATAGTTTTAATTTTATCGTATGTAGTATTAAGATTACAGAATTGCTCGAAATACAATATGATGAGAAGGGAAGGTATTGCACTTTCATAATCAGTCGCTGTACAGTTTCTTTCATTGGTCAGTTTTGAATTGAATAAAGCATCACCATTTTTAAATATATTAAATAAAAAAAATTATGCTCTGAATCAATCATAAGTTATGCGATATCTCATCTTTTTATTTAAATGAACTTACGCCACTTTCGATATAAGCGGTTCAATTATTAACGCGACAAGCATAGAATCTGGAAGAGCTTTTATTATGGCAGGGTTATTTCGTAGAAAAATTAGATCATGATTTACCATAGTATTGATCAATTATGTTTCTTTCGTGCTTATTTTTAAAACTTGTCTACAAATAGATAACTCTCTTAATTTTATACTTTATGTTTTCAGTGTGAAAAATTATTCATGTGTTACATAGAGTTTGTATCGATTTGTATTTATGTTCAGAATGCATTTTCATATATTTTGTCACGATGCACAAATGTCAAAAAAATCTTAATACAAATTTTCTTTTCAAATCTGCAATTTTGAAAATTCCTGGCAATTTCCCGGTCTTGTTTGAAAATTTTACATAATTATGAGAACTAGAAAAGTCACTAAATTTGAAAACATAGATTTTTTTATACCTGGAGCAGGTCGTGAATTCGTCTTCCGTCTTCCGTGATCATGGGCTTCAGTTTCTCTTCGACGACGCAGTCTCCAGTTTTCAGCATCGCCAAGTCTAGGGGCAGGGTCATGTCGCAGAGCAGAGGCTCGTTGTTGCCCCATGCGTAGCACAGGTCTTGGATATCGCGGAGATTCTTCTTGGCCATCTGCACCTGACCATGAATCCTAAGAGAAGAATCCTCTACGCTCTTGAGGTACTCGGTAACCCCTGAAAGCATCATATAGTAAATACTGAGCGCAAGAAGCTCCCGGCATATACACGATCATGACGGCTTAGCGATTTTGCAGAATTATTGAGCTTAAGTATAATTTTAAATGAAAACTGTAGAGATAATTCACTGTAGATAAAAATTCACTGTAGTAGATTCACTGTAGTTTTTATGCACATTCTGAAGCTTTTGTGCACATTCTCCTACTGAGCTTTATCATTTTTTTTTTTTTTTTTTTTGTTATTTAGAGCATTCTGTGTCTATGATAGAAAAAATCAATTCCTCAGAAGTAAAATTCTTTTTGGAAATTAATCAACAATGTTGATTAAGTAAATAAATTGATCATTATTCACAATAAACTCTCTTTAAGCAATTTACTCTTTAAACAATTAAGATAGGTGTTAATTTTGTACAACTGCGATAAGAAATGCAAAAAATTATCAAGAGTGAATGTTCTCTTTTTTAACGACTGGGATTGAATTTCGATTGCTTATTAATGTCGCTCTTAGAAAAAACACGAGGGCTTTGTTATTTTGAATCTCGGTCAATTAACGAGGGTGACACTTGAACTGACATCCCACTCTCCTAATTTTCACACCACACAAAGGGAGGAGCCTCTACAGATTTAGCGTGCATCAGCCCCTCTACATGGCGGGTCTTTAGTGGGCTCGAACACACGACTAAGCGAAAGCGTCACCGACCGCGAATTCGTTACCATGAACGGCGACAACGGCCGCTTGACGATTGCGAGTTATATAATATTCCGCACTGCTATACTTAAATCTGAAATTTAACACTTTACATAAATATGTACAAATATAGGTCAAATAATAGGTGCTCCTGCAAAAGAAGGAAATGTTTTATTAGAAATGCATTACTCCCCTTTCGCTTTAATTACAATTTGCTTCCGATGTGGAATTGACACACAGAAGTCATGCCCATCACAGACCTCCATATATTCTTAACGGAAGGAACTAGAGTCAATATGAAAGATTTCTGCAAGTAATCACCAGAACGACCATACCTCCGGTAGTTTGTGAAATAATGTAAACGATTATTCGTCAATCCAGATGATCTGTTCCTATTGCTGTTATGGTCAGTTCTGGTGATCTCGGCACCGTTTTCGTCGCTTCATAGCACTAAAGGCTTTGAAATGGCCACTCTGTCATTAATAGGTGCAGCATATAGCTTCCGTTGAATAGTTTTGGTGGATACGGTGTTTTGGAGATGATTTTTTTTGTGTCATCTTTAGTTTTACGACTACTGTTCTCCTATCCCAATCATTCATCTTTGACTTTCGCCCACTGTTCCGCTTTGAAGAGTTCACGTTTTCTGTAGGCTGTCATAACTCCAAACACACCCATAAAGTTGGCTGACACGAGGCCATCCCAATGATCTTGTGTCACTTTGCTGGGAATATAAATTTGTCATGCACCACCAGATACTTCCCTTTTGCAGTCATTGAATTAGTTACGATACGTTCCTGTGTGACCAGTCTGACGCATTTCAAAAGGAGTATTCCTATTATTTTGTCCTGCATTTATGTTATTTTTAGTCCAATCGATTGCCTTAAAACTGATCGGTTGCTTGTGACCTACGAGGAGACCATGATAAGTAATGCTTGTTTTTGATCAGAAAACTGGTAGTGGTTGACCAAAAATTAAATTATTGTTCATTCAGTGTCGATGCCAATGAGTATTATTGTGAAATTTTAATAACAAAGCATGGAATATGTAGTCAAACGATCGCTTCTGAAAAAGAAGAAAAAAACTGATTCGTCGTTATTTCGTGTAAGGTTAAATATTTAAAAATAAATATATCTAAAGAGAATGGATAAATAATTCAATTCATTTAATATAAATTATTGTTCCAAACATTTCCACTGATACGATTAAAGAACTAATATATTGAGGGCTTAGAAATCTATTGTCTTTGTATTGAAATGTGTATTGAAAGCTGATCCATTTGTTTGAATTTTCTCATGCTGATGGAATTAAATCTTTTTTATATGGCGCTGAACAATTTTTATAAATAAGTTTTGACTCAAAATAGCTCTTCCTTATCGTTTTTATATTTTTGATTACTGTAATTTTGTATTTAAAATTATCATCGTCCATTACGTTAAAAGTAGTTTACAAATTCGGTGCATTTAAAGTAGATAGATTTGTTTATTACTATCGTCACTTTTAAAAACAACATGAAGTTTATTGATAAAGGACCTCGTAATTTTTAACCTTGGTAAAGTGACGAGGGTGACATCTGAACTGGTATCTTCCTCTCCTAATTTCCATGCAACGCCATTGGTTTGGTTAATGGGACACCAGAAGCAACACCAAGGCTGTTGGTGATGAACCTTGTAATTTTGAACCTCGGTCAAGTGACGAGGACGACACCTTAGCTTGCATCCATTCTCCTACTTCCACACCAACGGAAGGACTTTGGGCCTCGACAGATTTAACGCGCATCATCCCCAACTCAAGACGGGTTTTCAGTGGCATCAAGGCTCCAGTCCCCAACTCAATGAAAACTACCTACCGCAAGTCCGCGTCCGCGTCCACGACCTCTTGGTTACCGCGGCCACTCCATACCACGCCAACGGGGGACAGAGCCTCGAAATATTTAACATGTTTTAGCCTCGCTACACGGCGGGTCTTTAATTGTCTCAGGACTCGAATTTACGACTCAATGAAACAACGCCAGTCTTGAATTCTCGAACATGAAATTAAGTTAACGCGGCCACATTTAAAATAGATAAATGCTTCCCAAAATTAATAAATTTTGGTATAGCTTTCACTAGTATGTAGAACGGACATATTTTCATAAGATTCTGATGCCAGTTTTTATTCATTTGAGTATATATCTATAATAATATTATACATTTAATTTTTTTGTTGTTAAGCATAAAACATCACGTGTTTTTATAAAGTTTTTAAGTTTTAAGTGACACACGCACAAGTATTACAGTTTGCTAATTTGTTTAAATACTTTCAGACTATTCTATCTAAAGATGTGTTTCAACTTTGAGCTCATTAATATTCTCGAAAGCATTTTACATTGCGCAAAGACAATTTTTAAGTTCCTGATTTTTAAAAAAAAAATATTGCTCTGACAGCAATCTTTATACGCATTTCATAAGAGCTCGGTGTCTATATTTTAGTTTATAGCTGACTTCTATATGGATTTAAATACATAGAACAGAAATACATTGTATAGATAGACCACGACGAGAACAACCCTAGCTCAGCTTCCTCAATAAACGAAGAATTTTTATGGCAATCACTTGCGGAAAATGTAATACTGCGATTTGGCATTTTCTAAAACTTGTATGATGTTTTGAAATCTGTTGAAAAAAGTGACAGGTTATGTATGTATTTTACCAATGCGCTCAAATAATCTATTAAATCGAAACGTAAGACTTGGTTCCCTCCATGATATAAAACTATCATTGACGTGACCGATCTAAAGCTGTAACGCGTCAATCAGCAAATACCATGGTCACCTCAACGTGAAAAGAGTTTAACTGTTTACAGCTTTCCGAATATAGAATAAATCATATGATGTTTATCGAACTTAGCTCCCCTGTTCTCTTTGGAACCTTCACTTTTGATGAGAATAGGATCATTAAAACGTTTTGTTCGTCGCTTCCACGTTTTAAATTTTTTATGCTTCGATGAGGCTTTATATCTTTTTCTACTATCCGCTTTTTTTCTCACGAAAAATAAGATATTAGAAATGCTACGTAACAACACCTATCGAAGCGGTTCAACGTCACCATCATTCTTGTTGTACAATTCTCCAAACTGCATCGATGATCCGTTTCAGAAAACTGCTCGTTATTACGAATATATAATGGAGGTTTACCCTTCATTCATAAGCCGAGGCTGTTCAATTGCCTTTTAAGCCATTGAACAGCCTCGGCTTATGAAATATGTATAACAGCATTACTGTGCAAAGGGTTGGATTTTGGTTGATTTGTTGTTTATTAATGTCGTACTTAGAAGTGACACGAGGGCTATTGGCGACATTATTTAAAATGCGGTTAATAGTAAGAAAGAGCGATTGGAAGATTTCAGCTACCAGATTAGATAACATTAACATTGATGCTAGGTTTGTCTTGGACCCACCTTTAAGTCTGATAAGTATTAATGTCTGATTTTATGGTGAACGCGTGAGGACTTTCCCCATTCGCAGGCGTATTGTCTCTTGATATTTGATTTTTCTTATAAATGTTAGTGAGATTTTCAGTACTGACTATGCAAGAGAACAATTAAATTATAGAAGAGAAAAGGGGGCGTCACAATAGTGCCCAACACCACAGAAGCACCCTGGTTCGTTCCAAGTCAAGTCATTTATAAAGACTTAAAAGCAGGACCAACATTGCAGTGTATTAAAAGGCAATAGATAAGCCTGAATTCCCTATTCAGGATACCGAGTAAACCATCTATAGCTATCAGGATACAGCTTAAGAGACTTTGGCTTATTTTAGTTGACTCTCTAAATGCTGAAGTTGACTCTCAATAATTAATCATTATTGTAGCATTCAAGGCAAAATGAATAAACTCGAGTGATGTCTTATGCTAAAGTTGTCTTTAATTAAAACTTGCTATCTTAATCAAAATTCCTTGTTTAAAACATCACCCCTCGTGCTTCGTTACTCCTCTATAGCTATATTTGTTCATGTCCGATTACCTTTCAGGAACCTGCAACTCATTAATTAATGCATATTTAAAAAAAAATAATTAAAATGTTTTAGGGTCATTGGATTGAAGGATTCCGTTAAATTCTATTGATTCTCAATAGTTATATCCATCTTAAACTGTTTTTTTTCTCTAGTAAAGTCAGCATAGGCCTCAATTCAGAGTGAGCCTCCTTTCACCAGTAATTTAAATTCTTTACTTATGTTTTCAAACTTTATTTCTTAAATGCTTAATGTGTCCATTATTTAATTTCATTTAATTTATACGTAATTAAGTAGATTAATATTAAATAGTTTAATTGTTTAAGTTAATCTAATTAATTTTAAAGTTATCATATTCTAATTAACTCTGAAACATATATACTGAAGTTGAAATTAGAATTATTTCAAATTATATATATATATATATATATATATATATATATATATATATATATATAATTCTCGTTTTTAATTTACTCCTAACAAATGTAGAACCAAAATATGGAGTCAAATTGTAGCATTTATTCGCTACTATAGTTGGCGCTTGTGCCATAATTCAATTAGATATGTTAAGCTTTAAGAGACAGAAAAACAATTTCAGACTAACCAAATGAAATTTTTTATTTTCAATACCTAATAACCTAAACACTCTCTCCGGCATTCCGTCCTAGCTAACTGTTCGAATCATAATTGAAAATGCATTCTCTTTTCGAGACCTTTGCTCTTATCGTTTGAAAGGTCTTTGATAATAACGACATGCAATCCTTAAGATCGTCACAATCCTAGAGCTACCAGTTCTTGGCTTCACTCACTCACTCACTCCTTAGCCTCTATAACTCTTCTCCATTTCCCTCTTATTTATATATCATTATTTCAGAATCACTTTATTTTATTTCGACCTACATCTTTCTTTACATAATTACGTTTTATTTTGGTTGGGAAGAAATTGTTATTTTATGCAATTACGCTCAATAAAAGTCCACGAGGTTAGTGAAGAGAAAATCATGAACAACTCAGCGTCACACGGACATTATTCCCCACATCATACAAAAAAATTAATCATCCACGTCTCTTTCTCATCCTCTCCTTCCACCATCCCCTTTTCACCTACACACGTAAGCCGTCAGGAGAAAGGTAAATTTCTCTCTCTCTAATCAAGTTAGATCGGAATATTAGCGCTTTGCTGGATCCACGCGCAAACTCTACCAGTCGGGTGAACTATTTCCACCATTCATCAGAGCACATTCAACTTCTTCCTAATAATAACTACTTCTTAGGTACTGTTAATGTATTCATGTATTCATTATGAAACTTCCCAATTATGTTACATTTAATTAGTAATTATAAGAATGTACTTCCTAATTGTTAGAAACGTAAACGAAGCTTCATCGACTTTAAATAATATCCATGTTAATTGAAACAACAAATATCAGCGATCTAATCAAATTCTGATAGTTTTATTGATAATATTTTTACAATTGGTTTTACCCTTTTTTTAAAAAATTTATTTTTAATTTTAAAAAAGGTCTGTATTTTCATCGGGGTACCCAACTCTTTTACCTTTGTCGCTCCAAATAACAGTCGTCTCTCCCGGCAGCAGCAAGATGTTCATTCTGTGCAGGATGGGCTGTACCAGGGGCATTTCGATAGGAAGGAGCTCCGCCCCGAGCTCATTGTATCGGTCCACAATGGCCTTAAGTACGATCCGTTGCTCCCCCAATTGGTCTCGCTGACGGTAGAAGGAGAGAGCCTCCTTCGGTAAGCACGACTCCCCTCTCAGCCGGATTAGGTGTTTCACCTCTCGAATCATTGTCTCCAACTACAATGAAATATAAGAGTTAAATTAATAAAGATTCGATTTGTTTTATTCTAACGAAGACGCAGCCGCCGATGTTGAAGTCGAGCCACATGCTCAAGTCCTAATTCCATTGAAGACTCATCGAATGGAATAATGGAAACTGCTGCATTTTAAATCGAACACAGTTTCTAAATCCTTCATAGAGTTTAGTATGGATGTTAGGAGAGAGAAGTACCTATTCAGGTACCATACTCGTGAGTTAACCGTGGCTGAATTCATGGTTCACGAGGCTCAAAATTGCTTTCAAAGAAGAATCTCTTTCGATACTCAAGTTCCTCTAACGCAACATTAATTCAACATGCATACACAACAAAGGTCATTTATGACGAACCTTACCCTGAGAGGCTAACCATCCTCAAGTAAGCCCGCTCATCACTCTCCGGAAACACCGCAGTCACCTTTTTCTTTTCCCGTGGGGAAATGTTTGTTTTTGGTAAACACGAATGTCGCATTGGCGGGATACCCTAGCCTTCTCTATATTCAACACTTCTTTTTGTCACCCAATTTTTATCTCACTTCCACTTTTTCTAATTCTTGGATCACAGGTACCCATTGTTTAAACGCAGCATAGCCGGGCTCTTGCACTATAAACTTCTCTCTATTTTCATTTCTTCACTCATCGACGAATCTTGTTACTTTGGTCAAACAATAAGAACAATACCAAATTGGTCAATTCATTATTTAAAAAAAGGATAACAATTTCATGGTTACAGAATTATAATAAAGAGCTGCAATTATTGTAATTTATAAGACATAACAACAACAAAATTGCAGTTAATAATACTAGTAATGTACTAAAAACATATGAAACAAAGCAACACAATAATGAAAAACTTTGAAAGTATTTTTAAACTTAGAAAAATGATTTAAATATTATTAACAAATAACATTTTTAAAAAGTCAACACAATTTAATTTTTATCAATAAAGGAAACAATGGCAGTTAAGGAACGATTAATAATATTTTGTCATCATTCAGTTCGAAAATATTTACTTGGTCGTCAAAGTTCACAACGATTGAATCCATTTCTCGTATAATAAGCGGTTGGTGGAGTTTTTCCTTCAGTAAATCTGGGATTCCGTCTGACCATCGGTGGAAGACATCGTCAGCGAGTCTAAAAACAAAAAAAAAGAACATTAAAATATCTTTAATACCTCTACCATTGTATAAACACATTTTAACGCACTTTATTAAGTTATCTTCAAAACAAAACTAGTTCCTTTTTTTAATGTTTATGAATATATATATATATATATATCTTCTTCAGGGGTCCCAAACTAATATCTGCAAAAATTTGTGCTAATGTCTGGAAAATTTGCTTTAAATATCTTTTCATAATGCAAAACAAGACATATTTTTCTCGATATGAAGACTTTTTTTTTGAGGCTGTTAATGCTTTTTTTGGCTTCGTATCTAATGCGAAACAGAATTTTGTCTAACACGTGACAAAAACTTTACTCAATTAAGTACCTAAGAGTCCATTCGATGGGCGTCATCTAGAGCAGCAAATTCCAGATAATAATTGTTTCCTTAAAATATCGTTTGGTGAATCTATTTTACATTTATTTTTTTTTTCATAATGTTGTCTCTAATTCTTTGTTAAACCATTTAAATTTATAAAACCGTTTAATTTTATAAAACCATTTACTATATTTAAATCTTCTGTGTAACTGTTTTTTCTGTAAAAAGAATATAGAGCTTTCATATTGAAATTATGTCCATGTGGAGCTCTCATATTTACAATAAATCAATGTTTATTTCAGATGGGTGAATGTGTTTTAATTCCATTTACAGAAAAGAAGTTTTTGTTACACAAAATTCATTAAATTTGCTTGGTTTAATATTAATATCTGAGCAGAATATTTTCGTCAGCTTCAATATTTTATCGTCTGCATTAGACTTAATACCTCAATTCTAATTTTGATACATTATGGCGGAATCATTTGTTTTTATTCGTTCTATTGTTTAAAACTGGCATCGTTTTGATATATTAGAATGTTTGTATTTTTGAAGGATTATGAAAGAGTATTCCTAAAAGGAAAGAAAGGCAGTTTATATTAGTTTATTATGAGCATGTTGCGATATCATGTGGTGTACAAGCGGTATTAAATAACGATATTGATGCTGTAAAACAAGCTATTTTTATGTCATACTTATTTATTTATTGTCACCTTCAATATACACATTTCCTCTATCCCTACAATGCTCCATGCGAATCTTCCATTGTTCGAAACAGTGCTGGAAGTCTTCTGTCAGCTCCTTCAGGACGCGTGTCGCTTTCTCTTCTGCAACTTCAACGGACTCAAATCTTTTAATGCGGATTTCACCTTAGGAAACAGATGGAAGAGGAATTACTTGCCCTTTCTCAATTCGGGTCGTTTTTTTCTTGTTTTTTTACGTAGTTCAGCAAGATCGTGAATGTAGTAATGTTGATTAATACATCAGGAATCCAGTGAAAGTACACAATCCCATGAAAAAAGAAAAAAAAATCATTGCTTTGAATTCTGATTTGATCATTCGAGCTTTTTTTTAGGGGGGGGGGGGTCTTTGGCTTTTTTGTTTTGATGGGCTCTTCTAGTGCATGGATTGGCACTTCGTTTCAGGTTCCTAAGCAAAAATCCACGATTCGTCACACGTTGTTGTCCTTTCATATAAGTTTGGGTCGTTTACAATGGTATTTAAAATGGCAATACAAACATTTTTGTGAGTTTCTTGTTGTTCAAACGTGAAATTTTTAGGCACCATTTTTGCACACACTTTTTGCATGTTAAAATTATTATGTAAATTTTGACATATAGGTACTTTATCAAGTCCTACAGTCTTAGAAATCGAATTTTTAACCGACGATCAGATCGAACGAGATTACCGATTTTTTCGATTACCGATTTCTTGTCATCCGTTTTTGACGTGGGAGGGCGACCCGGCGTGAATCATCTTCAATGTCTTCTAGGCCATTTCTAAAACTCTTAAATCCCTCAGAAACACCTGCACACAATAAGCATTCATTGCCATACATTTCTTTCAACAAATTATAAGTTTCAGTAGCGGTTTTTTCCAAGTTTCATGGGAAAATTCACAACAATTCGTTGATCACTTATCATTTTTCTGTCGAAACACTAAAATAACTCTAATGCGAATTGAGGCTACGGTTATATGGATTTGTTCACAGAAGTGGGAGGCATTCGAAACACGCTAACAGTTGTCTGTTGGAAGTGTTTCGCGCAACCGTAGCAACTCCAGTTACATCATTTAATATCCATACTTCATATTTGGAAAAACACACTTGAGTTTACAGAATAATACACTTCAGTGGCGTACCCAAAAATTAATTTTTGGGAGTGCACTTCGCCGAGAAAGAAGCAATTTCTCCAGCTAAGGAATACCATTTAGAAAAAAAATGAAAAATACGCTTTATCAATCTTAGTTCTCCTATGTAAAACTGTTCCAAGTTTTGGTATAATTTTATCGGGATATAAAAATTACAAAAATAATTAAGATTATTTAAGAAAAATAAAGATACTATGAAAATAGAAATTCTTTCTTACCAAAATCGGTGGAATCCATCATCATTAAAAAATTGATACAAAACATTTAATGATTGAAAGAACGGACAATTTAAAATATGGTTACAAAAGTAAGAGCATAATAAAATGAAAAATTCTACATTTATCGGGGGGTTTACAAAGCTGTATTTTTTCTCCGCTTTTTTTTTAAAAAAAATATTTAAGGCTTCTTCACTTGCAAATATATTTTTATATTTTATATATGTATATGTATAGAGTCTATTTAAACGCATTTCATATGCACTGTTTCTTAATGCAGAAAATTTTTAATGTTTCTTAATGTATAGTTTTAAAGTGTAGTAGCTATAATAGTATAAAAAAAAAGTGACACTGAAATATTTCGAGAAAACTCTTGGGGGTGTATATGTCCCTTTGTAACCCTTTGGGTGTACCTCCGATTCACTTTAATGTAAGCAATTTGTGGAAAAGAATTTGAGTAATATCTATCTTGTAATCCAAAAAAAATGTTAATCTTATTCTGAGGGTCCCTAATAGTTTTAATCTCTTCGTTCTCAGCGCTTTTAGATTAAACTGTTGATTGGGATTTAATTTTGTTTATATTTCCCTTTACAAAATCTACAAAAGGAACTTAAAGATACGTATTTGTTCAAAGATTCTTGGAGGTGGTTGATATTTTGTTTTAAAAAATTCTGTATATTCTTAACTTCTCTTATTAATTATTAACAAACTCTTATTCTCTGTTGATGGAATATAAAAACTCTTAAAACTGAGATCATAATTATGTAATGTTAAATATTTTATGCAAGTACCTGTTACATCACTCATTATTCATTAATTTTGTGGTGTGTCTGTACGGCTAAGGAAGTTCTCTGATATTTATGTTACCTTGATTATAATTCCGTTTGTAATCGATTATTATGTCATAACTGGGTTAACATAAGAAAATTCAACAGCATCTCGGGGTAAATTACTATATATTTAATGACGTAAAATATCACAATTACAAAGACGGTATAAAACAAATAACAGTAACATTTAGAGGGGGAAAGTTAACTTAAGCCTAGCCCAAGACTGGACAGCGACAGGGGAGACATTAACTCCTCGAAATTCAATTCACTCTGCTGAAAAAATACTGGGTGGCAAGTTAACACCCTTGCTACAATGCTTTCCAACATATGGCGCCATAAACAGTCCCGTTTTGAAATTAGCGTGTTATAGACTCCCCCTCTGGTTCCGTTGACGTTTCGGCTCGGAACCAAGAGGTAATTTCTTGGGGCGTCCTCTTTTCCGTAGAGGAGCCCAGTGTCCAGTGTCTCTTTCTACTCCAGGCTCATGATAGTCCTTTAGGGCAGAAATATGATAATTTCCAAAGACTTGGTCTGGGTTGGCCGGATCCGCAATCTCATATGTTACTGGTGATCTCAAGGTGAGAATGAGGTAAGGACTTTCCCTCTTTGGCATGAATTTCTTGCTTCTGTTGTTCCGACTTATGGGATGAATGGTCACCCAAACATTGTCACCAAGTTTGTAGTATTTTCGTCTTCGTCGATCGAAGTTTCCTTTCTGACGATACTGTTTCTGTTCGACTGTATATTTGACATCCAAGATTAAATTGGCAAACCTCTTGAGATATGGGGTGATTTCCGGTACAAAGTTATCGTT
Source organism: Nephila pilipes (assembly GCA_019974015.1). Lineage (NCBI taxonomy): Eukaryota > Metazoa > Arthropoda > Arachnida > Araneae > Nephilidae > Nephila > Nephila pilipes. The sequence goes on from BMAW01130941.1 coordinate 458,640, forward strand.
GTCAGTCACTTGTCGGATATCATGCCTGATATCGTCTGAAGTTCTCAACTGTCTTTCAAATTGTAAATAGGCAGCCGTGTGTCCGGTGGCGTAGCAAACTGAAGTATTCATTGCGAAACGAATTAGAGGTAACTTATCCTCCCAAGCCGAATGTTCGTCCCCCACCAGTATTGCTAATCTAGGCTTCAAGTCTCGATTTTTTTTGTTCTGATGGGTTCGCTTGAGGGTGGTAGACAGGGATGAGGTCTTGCGTAGTCTCTAGCAAGTCACAAGTTAGTTGCATGACATCACTTACGAACTGTAGTCCGTTGTCACTTATTAGTCTTCGTGGAAGACCATATCGTAGGAATACTTCTTCGATGAGTATTTTAGCACAGTTTTAAGCACTGGCTTTAGCAAGAGCAAAGAGTTCCACCCATTTGGTGCTTGTATCTTTTACAATAAAGATCCACCTCTTGCCAGTGGGAGTTTCCGGAAGAAGGCCAAAAAGATCAATGGCCAGCGTTTCAAACCTTTGTGCATAGGCGGGTGTTCTAAAGAGTCCTGCTGGTTTTTAGGATGTTGGTTTATAACGATTGCATTCAGGACAAGTCTTGATGTAATCTGAGATGAACTTTTTCATACCTCGAAAGTAGTATCGGGATGCAACCTTCTTTTAGGATTTCTCTACGCCATAATGACCAGCTGTCGGGGCATCGTGGTATTCTTGAAGGATTCTTTCTCGTTCTTGAGTAGGAACTACAAGTTGAACAAGTCACAAGTTCTACTTCACTCTCAAGTGAATACCTATACAGATAATATACCTGATACATTAGATATCCACGACTGGTGTAGTTAGCAAAATTTTCATCTTTGTCCATGCTCTCAAAGCAGTCGATGATTTTCTGTAGTTCTTCGTCCTCCAGCTGTCTCTTTCGAATATCTCTGGACTTCCTAGATAGCATGTCCACAGTGAGGGCACACACATCAGAGGCTGCGCCTTCAGTGTACGATGGTCTTGACAGCATGTCAGCTATTACATTAGCTTTTCCATGGGTATAATCGATCTTCCGGTTGAAGGACTGAATTTTCAAAGCCATCTTTCCAGACGCCCAGAAGGTGACTTCATACTTAACAACCATTTGAGAGGTTGATGATCTGGTGCGAGAAAGGTTTGTTGTTTTTCTTATTAACCTCTAAACTTCTCTAAAGTCCACACTACCGCTAAAGCTTCCCGCTCGATTGTGAAGTAGTTTTGCTCTGCTAGGATCATCAGACGACTTGCATTTTCGATGACATGTTCATCGGGGTCGCTGGAGTAGAACTGCTCCTAAGGCATAATTACTTGCGTCTGGTTCTGGATGGTGAAAGGTTTTGATCCGTCAGCTTGCTTCAATTTAGGAGAAGTCATCAAGCGCATCTTCAACGTATCAAAGGATTCTTGTTGCTCAGGACCCCAGTGCCAATGCACTTTCTTCTTAGTGAGGTTACTAAGCGGCCGTGCTATGTCAAAAAAATTTGGGACATATCGACGAAACCAAGAGCAGGTTTGTAGTAAAAATTGGACTTCTTTCTGGAATATGTTGAATAGTAGAAATCTTCTCTTGGTCAATTTCAATTCTATCCTTCGTTATCCAGAATTCCAGATATTTCACACGGTCACAGGCAAAGCGACATTTATCTCGGTTTGCATGAAGTTTAAAGATAGAGAGTCTCTCAAAAACGTTTTCGGTATCTTCTAGTTGTTTGTCAAATGTTTCTGAGAGAACAATGATGTCATCTAGGTAGGAAAGTGCGAAACCATCTTTCAAGCCACTTCGATACTTGTCAATTAATCTTTGAAAGGTAGCCGGAGCATTCCGAGGCCGAAGGGTATACATAAGTAGCGGTAAGCTCCAAAAGGGTAAATGAAAGCAGTTTTGTCCTGGTCAACATCAGCAATCTTTACTTGATGGTAATCCGGTTGCAAATCAATTGTTCCCATGTAGGATATCGGTGCTTCTTCATTCAATCGATCATCCATTCGTGGTAAGGGGTACGTATCCATTTTCGCAACAGAGTTCAACTTCCTGTAGTCGACACAGAGACGAACTTTCCCATTTGGTTTAGGAACAAGTATCACAGGTGCGGCATAAGGGGACTCGCACTCTTCGATTACATTCTGCTTCAGCAGTTCTTCAATCTGTCCCTTCAAAATCTCTTTCTTTATGGGATTCATCCTGTAGGGAGACGTTGCTTCTATTTTTTTTTTTTTTTTTTGGGGGGGGGGGTGATCATCCGTGTCAATACGGTGTTCGATAAAAGGTATGGACTCTCCCCTGGTTGGAAACATGTCTCATTTTCGTCCAGGAGTATATTTAGTTTTTTTTTTGTTGTTGTTTGTTTGTTCTGGATATAGGTGTTTACCCTCATCTTCTCGAAGTTCGAATGCGCTGATGGTTATATCTTCTAAGGGCTTCTTTAAGAACTCGTATTTTTTTCCAGGATTTTCGGAAAAAAGGCCATTTTCCGCCTTGGACATCAAGGACGATTCCAACTGCATTGAGGAAATCCCGTCCTAACAGAGTCTTAATTCCTTTTTTTAACATACAAGTTTTCAAATGTTATAGCAATTCCTTTCAAAATCCGTCTTATACTTCACAAAAGAATTATTTTTATATTGTTCATAAAAACAAAAAAAATCATTATGATAAGAATTGCAATCGACATAATAAGACTTATTAAAAAGTTTAGTAATCAAACAAGAATCAAAGTGAATAAATACCAATAGCAATAATTTCTTAATAACAAAACTACATATGTGTTAATGGCATAAAAACTCTTAATTATGAAGAAAATATGCATTCATAAATATGACTTCAATTAGCCTTAATCAGAACAACCAATAGAGTATGTTGCTATACTGAAACATACAATACAACGAGTAACAATCACAATTCTTATGCAGAATAAGAGAGTATAATTTATGTAGAATAAACAGCACTTATCTGTTAACAAATTTGAAGGATGCAAGTATCTTTTATTCGCAGGGTGCGAATCCTCTTTTTATTGTCGGGGTGACAAAACTTCAACACGTATGTCAGTGGGGAAAAAGCGAGAGAGAGAGCTGGGATCGGCCTCACGTTTGGGCGAAAATTTGTAACCGATTATTATATCATAACTGGGTTAACATAAAAAGAAATCAACTCGGGGTAAATTACTACATATTTAATGACGTAAAATATCACAGTTACAAAGACGGTATAAAACAAATATAAGTAACATTTAGAGGGGGAAAGATTATCACATGTGAACTTAAGCCTAGCGCAGAAATGGACAGCGACAGGAGAGGCATTAACTCCCCGAAATTCGAACTCTCTCTACCGAAAAAACACTGGGCGGTCAGTCCACACCCTTGCTACAATGCCTTCCATCATGTGGCGCCATCTACAGTTCCGTTTTGAAGTTAGCGTGTTATTCGTTTTTATTTACGGAACACAAAAACATACTTTGCATAACACAAACAGGTCTTTGCACAGAATTCATCTATTTGGAAATAATACAATCTTACTCGGATATCTCTCCAAACATTACTACAATACTTATGAATTACTTCTTCTTGAGACACCCAACTTATGACCTTCTCGTTACTCACTTCACGTCATTTCAGAAAATGTTGGAGATGGTATCCACCAAGCCAAAATAGGGAGAGCAGTTATTTCAAATACACATTTATTAACAGTCTCTACGCACCAATCACACATAAACAAATATTTATACTATTTACAAACTATACAAGGCTTCCAAATAGCCCATATTATAACTTAACCAGCTTTTGCGGTCAGGAGAAATTACATCAAATACAAGAAAATAACCCGCCTTACGCGGTCAAGATCCAAGAGCATTCTGAAAATATTACCCATGAACTCGTGCGCTCTCACTTACACGAGACAAGGCGCCTCCTTATTTCCAACAGAAAACTCTTCAGTTCGAGGATTTTTGAGAGAGTTAGGAGAGTTGGTGATTTTACAGACTTATTGATGAATTTTTTTTTTTTTTGAATATTTGGAATTTTACTTTTGTAAAAGCAATCTGCTTATTGAAACAAAAAAAAAAAGAACTTTTGATTTGTTTTATACGATGCGCCTAAATATACACAGATATTCTGTTTGTATAAAATGCGTTTGTTTGTAGGAGAATCGGTTTTATCTCCCATCTTTTTGCGAACATAAATCTTGAAACTGATATTTTAGGAGCGTAATTTTCAAATATGAAAATCAGAGTATGTCACCTTTTATTCTTCAGGCCTTTAAAATAGGATACTTTATTGAATTATTTATTCATAATGGAAAATATTTTACATTCTTTCACATAAAGTATCTATAAATGGTCTTACTCAGTAAACTTGGCCGAAAGTTTTCCGTGTTTATACTCCATCGTTTCCACGGCCTTCTTGCTGATAAATCTAGATAGAGAGAAACAGAAATTAATTTTTAAACTTTTTAATTGATAATTGGCCAAAAACTCCTGTTGAGAAATCTTACAGGTGACTGACATTCTGGACTGCCTTCAGTATTCCATCCAATTGCTCTCTGATGTCTCGAACCCACTGGATGACTCTCGAAGTGGGTGGGATTGTAGGATAGATTGGGAGATGGGATGCCGAATCCCTGGTGGCATCCTCCAGGAACTTCTGGAGTAGCGAGTCCATCTCCTGACGGGCACAGTCCAAGATACTTTTCTCGCATAATGACAAAGCCACTTCCTCGATGGCTGGCCTCCGCATCAAGAATTCGCACACCTGCAGCACCTGAAGAGGTGGAAGCAGAAACTAAGTAATATAATGTAATTAATGACAATGGCTAAGGCATTTTTAATTATTAAACTTTTCCATGACGGTAACCTAAAAATAACATTCATAAAAGTATTAATAATTTTTACACATTTTATCTGCTTGACAGAAAAAGATAGTTCAAAAATTAATAGTAAATGATTTAAAATATATATGTGTCGACCAGTGCCTTTTTGTGTCAGCTCAAAAATTCCTAAGATGAAACTCGTCTACAACTTTCTTTGGCATCTCCAAAATCCAGTCGAGATAGTAGAAAGTAAAATACAATCTTTCACGTTGCTTAAAACTTTTTTATTCGGTTGGACAGTTATTTTCACTCTAATAGTATCTAGATAAAAGAATTTTCCTTAAATAATAGAAATTTCTTCTTAATTCTCGAAAGCAAATTTTTCAGCCAATGTGCTCATGTTCCACGGACATTGCGTGCTTTTTTAGTCTTATCAATAGTTGGATCAAAATGAATTAAAATAAATGTATTAATTATTTTGGATTTTTTAAATAGAAAGTCGTATTTTAAGATAAAAAATTAAGCTACTTTTCCTAAAAATTATCTTCCATTTAAAATATAAATAATATCAGAGAAAATTCATAATATCAATCGCTCAATAAATTATGAAATAAGAGATATACGAATCGCTAAAAGGTGAACAGCTAATATTCTGCAGCATAAACACTTATAATTTCTTCTGTACATACCTTAGTCATGGCTTCCACACTGGAGCAGTCTAGAATGCAACCTTTGATGACGGATCCCAAGCGTCCGTCGAGTTCTCCGATTTTCTTACGGAATTTTTCCATGTCAGTATCGAATTCCTTTAAAGAGAAATTGTTTGAATCTCAGTAATATGCTATTTTTTCCCTCGTGGCGGACTCCGTTAATAACTGGCACTTATAATTCATTTCTAGCTCATGTCTGCGGGACCACAGAAAGTAGTTTAAACCTACAAAAACTATTCAAATATTTCCCAAATTTAATAAAACAACCTCCACCGAAACCTAAAAATAAAGTTAATTAAACTCATTTGAACGAAGTTTCGGTGACTCTTAGATCTTCGGCTTGATGATGACATTAAAAGGCGTAACTCGCTTACAATAAATATCAAGGACACATTAACAGCCTTAAATATCATTTGATGGATAAATTTAGTGATTAGTAGTGATTTAGAATTTCAGAACAAAAAAAAATTATTACAGGGCATAAATTGAAAGTTGAGCAAAAATAACTATAAATCTTATTGTGAATTCATGAAAAAATATTCAAAATTCTCATCTATTAGAAATTTCCTAATTAGTTATTCAAACCTTGTTGTTTGACAGTATATTAAAAACAAATATCTCACTGAACAGGGATCTTCCTTTTACTGCATCGCCTCTGGAAGATATTACCTCCTCTATCTGTCCCCCCCATACAGATTACCACCTTCTAAGAAGGGAGAAATAAGGAAACAAATCGATTATTTGTTGGAAAAGGATATTATTGAAGAATGCGAGTCTCCTTATGCCCCCACCTGTGGTTTTAGTCCCAAAAAACAATTGTTTATAGAATTTGTGTGGACTTGTGGAAACTAAGTATAAGAAATTTACCCGATACGTATCAATTACCGAGAATGGATGATTTGTGGCATGATGCGAAGACAAGCAAATATATGTTAACCATTGATCTCATTGATGGATATCATCAGGTAAAAGTAAAAAAATAGCGATGGCAGAAATAAAACAGCGATTGTCTGTTCATTCGGCACTTACCAATTCAAAAGAATGCCATTTGGCTTACGGAATACTCCAGAAATGTTTCAACACCTGATGGATAGTTTTCTAGATGAACTTCCTTCGGTACGTATACTGATTCAGCTAGATGACCTGATCGTGTGGTCCCCTACCTTTGATCAACATATCCAACATCTGAAAAACGTCTTTGACCGTCTTGACCAATTTCGTCTCAGTGCAAACAAAAAGAAACGTAAATTTGCATGTTCGAAAGTGTAGTATCTAGGACTTTGAATAACATCTGAGGGAGTTGAAACAGATAAGTCAATGCCATTATCTCCTTGCCTTTTCCTAGGAACGTGAAATAAACCTGTTCGTGGTATTGGAAATATTTATTCCTGGTCTTACTGAAATAGCCAAGTCACTCGCTAATTTTACAAAGAAAAGTGTGTCTTGGGAATGATGAACAGTCAAGAACATTTGAAAAACTAAAACAAAGCTTGATCTCTCCATCCTTTTTGAAGTAAGCAGATAAAACTAAGCCAGAACAGACATCAGAAATTACGCTTTTGGTGCTGTCCTTTTACAAAAACATCGGAATCAAAGAACATTCTGTGGAATATTGGGTTCTTCGAAACAAAATTACTCACAACAGAACGTGCTACCCTTGCTGTCACTTGGGCTCTATAGAAATTCCGTGGATACGTGGAAGGCGCCGAAGAAATAATTTCGTTAGATCATCAGCCTTTCAAGTGGCTGATGAGTTTAAGGTCACCCTCTGGAAGATTGGCGAGATGAGCCGTGCAGCTGCAAGAGTGTTGAATCTTAAGATAGAGAGTACCTCCCTCGGAAATCTAACTATGTGGCAGACAGGCTCTCAAGACCCTCATGCCAAACTGCCAAACTGATGAAGTACTCTGCGAAGCTTTCACTGTTTCCATAGCCTGTCCAAAGAGAACACCCAAAGAAATTAGAGAAGAGCAAATGAACGATGAAGAGCTTAAGAAAATCATAGAGTGCTTTGAAGATCCTGAAAAGGAAGTTGACAACTCAAATTGGACACAAAGAGGATACATCATGAATCAAGGCAACTTGTTCCGCAATTCTCCTGCCTCGGAAACTGATGAAGCTCAGTTGATAGTACCCTCACGCGAAATAATGGATATTCTAAAGTTTCATCATGACGCTCCAAATGCTGGTCATTATGGAGTGGAGGAAAAATTAAATAGAATAATTAAGAGATACTATTTGGACTATATATCTTTAATAGCTGAATATATTAATAACTGTGCTAATGCGCCAGATATTAGACCAATAATCAAACCCATGTGGACTTTTATAGTTGAAGATTGCGCAAATAAGAGGGTAGAATTATTTTCTCTCACTATAGCCACTGCAAAAAAATGGGGCCCTGTACTTGTGGAAGAGATTTTCCTTCGCTATGGGATTCCTCGAAGGATCGCAAGAGATAATGGAACTCAGCTAGTCTCCATAATCATGCAACAACTGCGTTTCCTTTTGAAAATACATCAGAAGTTCACACCAGTAAATCACCCATAGACGAATCCTGTGGATGGGAAAAAAAACCTTGATCTGAAGCCACGTCTTGCAATTCTTGTGGGACAGGATCATACTTCCTGGGCTGAAAAACTTCCAATGATTAGATTGGCCAAGAACAGTGGAATATATGAAACAATTAGCGAAATGGCCTCATTTCTGCAGTTTGGACGAGACCTGAGAACCATTGATAACGTTACGAATGATTTTCGTAACATCGCCGGCAACGATAATCTTTCCTTATTTAAAAAGATTAACCAACATGTCCATTGACATCCGAGATCGAGTTGAATCGAAGCAAGATCAGAGAAAGAACTACGCAGACCAAAATCCACAAATCACCACAGTATGTACCTGGTGATAAGGTATGGGTTACGTTGCATCCAAAAAGCAATGCTGCTAAATCAAAAACAGCTAAGTTCACACCAAAAAGGAATGGACCATACATTATCATCATCCAAAGGTCCCAAACATCATATGAAGTGGCGTCATATACTAATGGGACAGTATTGTGTCTGCATTGAAAAGGTGTCCGGTTGAAAATGCAGCGCTGGTGGCATCATTAAGTAAGCGAGGCGGACTTAAGATCCTTGATCCTAACCTTAAGCCCTCAACAACCCTCAGACGTAGCAAGCGACCAAAACCTGCAGATATTTCAACGAGACGTTATATCAGAACCATAGGGGTAATGTAACGAATAATGATCTTCCCCTTACTGCAGCGACTTCGGCGGAGGTTTCTGAGAAAACTTTAGTCTGTTATGAACCACCTTTGGCTAAACATCTCTCAATGTATAATGGTAAATTTAATTCGTAACCCCACTCGTACAATATTTCTTTATTTTAATGGTACTTAATGTTTTCTTACTATTCAAATAAATATTTAGAACAGAATTTCTTTTCTTTCTGTTTTATGAGTAATTTCAAAGATATAAAATACTAGCAGTCTTATACACAACGATAATTAATATATTGTTTAGAAAACTCATGTAATTATTTAAGGCTGTCTTCTCCTGATATCAGAGAAAGGAAGCCCATCTTTGACCAGAAATTATGCGCCAATTTTAAAATAGGCTAGTGCTGTTATAAGCAGTACAGCTATACTTCAAATTCTGAAATATTTTTAAAACTCACCATGCTTTACTTAAAACGATGAAGTTAATTTAACAAAAATTAACAAATGTTGTGTATTAAATTTAACAAAACGTTGTATACGAAAAAAATAAATTGATTTAGACAGAAATTGGGAGTGTAATAAAAAAACACTTCTCTCTATTCAAGATTGATTATTTCTTTCGCTGCACTGAGAAACAACATGATGATTATTGGCACTGGTCCTCATCATTTTCAACTTTGTTCAAGTGACAAGGACGATACCTGAATAGCACCATCCTCTCCAAACTTCCACACTACACTAATGGGAGAATTTGGGATCACGACATATTTAATGCGCATCAGCCCCACTATTCGACGGATCTTCTGTAGCATCAGGACTCTATTCCAGTCTCGATGGAAATAACGGCGGCCTCGAATTCGCGACAATGACCACTAGGCTACAGATCTATATAGAAGAGCTAAATCAGAATGAGTTTAAACAATTCGAAGAAATATGTTGAGTTCACGAAATGCTGTAGGTGAGGAGAGCTTCGTGATTTTGATAATACGGCCGTTATTTGATATCGCATCAAGGGGGTGGGGGCGTTACTCTAAAGTATATTGATCATATTACTTCAAACGAGGACTTTGAATGGCAATAAGATTCAACTCGCTGAATCTGACAGCAAATTTTGATATCCACGATTCATGTACATGATGGAGTTTTCAAATACTAAATTAGGAGTAAAATGAAAAAATTCGTTAATTTTATTTAATCATTATAAACTACAGTAATTTCCTCTAAATAATTTAAATCAAATTAATATGATACTCAGATGTTTTCGAGACATTCATGCTGTCAAAATATGTACAGAATATACAAAAAACAGAATTCTTGACAAGGATACAGAAAAGGTTGACAGCTTCAGCAATATAGATAGGTGAATTCTGGAAGTGAAAACATGCTGACTTTTGTTACCTGTGCATCGGGCTCCAGTACGTCGTAGGGGCATTTGTCGAAAGTGACGAGCTGTTCTTGGAACTCGTCATAGATCTGTTTGATCTGAATGGCGGTCACGTGGCCGTGGATACCACCGACTTCAGTCTTCGCCAAACGCAGAAAAGCAGAGGACGTTTCGAACACCACCTAAGATGAAAGGACATTAAGATAACTCAATAGCTTAAGAGGAATTCAACAACGTGAGTCAATCAACCATTCATACCTTGATGGCTCTCAGTCTCTGCACGAACAACTCCAATCTGTCTCGTCTTTCCAATAAAGTGTTGCTCGTCCTGGAATTTCTCATGTAGTCCATGACATTCAGAACCAAATCTAATCTTTGTTCGGAGTCGTCCAATTCTCCCCGGAACATGGTAGCTCCATCTAAGAATTGTTGACTCTGCAAAGTAAGGAAAGCAGTCGCTGAAAATGGAGCCGAATTGCACAGAGGTTAGTTGGTTTGCGTCACCATCTCACTAGAAGCTATAGAAGAGCTTCTGACAATAGACATCGTGATTCTGAAAAATGGCACACTTGAAAATGGACATTACTTTCCTGATTCCCAATACACGTCTTGTGAAGACTTTGTGGCTGGGAGCCTTTTAATATTCAACAACTTGTGAAATATATATGTAGCATGGAGAGAAGAATTGTAATCTGCCGTGTAATTACATATATTAATTCAAGAGTCCTATTAAGCTTTTTAACATTTTATAACTTATATTTTCATATATTATATTATAACAATTAATAATATATTAGACTGAAATAAGTAAAGCGGGACATTAATCAAGAATTTTCTAGACTCAGAATATGAGCATGTCTGGAAAGTTACTAACCAAGAATAAGGGAATTTTAATACTTTAATGCAAGAATACCAACAGAAGATTACCCTGAATATTTTCAAGCATTGTATTGCAAATCAAAACATCGTATATTCTAAATATAGATGTTGATATAAAATTCTTAAAAGCTGTGATTAATTAGTTAGCCAAATTTATTCACAATTCAACCATCCCAAATGAAAAACGGCATGCACAACAAACCCGCTATTTCGCATGATGGGTCTTGGTTGGAACCATGAATCAATACAGAGACTGGTTTTGGACATAATCAGTCACGAAATTTGCGACTCTACCACTCGGCCACAGAGTTCTGGGAATCGTTGGCAGGCACTAAATAGTATTAATGGCATGGATATTGCTCGAAATATAAATCATTTGTTCTTTTATAAAGCCTAAAATCATCACTACTTTTCATCATCGTACTATTAGTATAAAATGGCAAGAAAGCACATTGATAAATAACAGCAGTGGCTAGAACATTCCAAACAAAGTTTATACAGTATGATCAGTTTAAAAGAATACCCGTTTGTTTTTCTTATTATCCTTATATCTGACGGATGTGGCAACTATTTTAACACTGAACTATACTTGTTTGAACCTTTTTTTAGGTGTAGGAGACAATTTCTAACACTGTTGGCCTGTTACAACTTTATTTGTGAGATAAAACAGAAACGGAGATGCATAATGTTACTTAATCCTGTGATAATTTTATTTTTGAAAAATATAATTTAATTCTAATTTTTTGCATTACCATTCCTTTCAGCAAATATTGAAAATGTTCGCCCCATTTTGAATACATGCATGAACACGTCGAACCAAGTTTTTTGATAATTACACTTTGCAACATTGTTGGTGTTATAGATGAGATTTTTTCAGTTATGATATGTTTTAATTCATCGATGTTTGCAGGACCTCTCTGGAAAACTCTGAGATAATCCAACAAGAAAAAAATCTAATTGTGTGAGGTTTGGTGGTCAGAGGCCTATTGAAATTAAACGGTCATCAAAAAATTCCTTAAGCACTTTTCATTGTTAAGTTTGACGTGAGTGGAATGGCTCCGTCTTGCTGAAAAGATCCGTATCGTTAAAATCAAAGTTCATGCAGACGATTTTTATTGTTATCATTCATAATCTTTCGAAATGAACTTTCCAATATAAAAAAATAACTAAAAAAAGGTTGAAAGAAGCCAACGATTTACTCAAATCATTTGCGCAGAATCAGATTAAAAATTACTAAAGATTTTCACGAGAATTCATGTTTAAAAGATGAATTTTCGCATTTAGAAAATGAAAGAAATGATATTCGCACATTAAATGCAGACATATTAAATAAGAAATAATGTGTTGAAAGACTTGCTACATAGATGTGGACACTACAAAAAACAAATGGGCACTCTAAATGATACTTTTAAATTGATCACTCTATACAACATCTGTTTTCCAACCGAAATAACTCAGTCGTCATGGTAGTGAACCATTCAAATGGAAATTTTGGCTAAAACGTTGGCTCCACCAACGAACGTCGGGTGGGATAATGGTTTGTTGCACATTAAGCTGAATTTAGTGTTGAACTTTCCTGTGGTATGATAAGGAAGTTGGAAAAGGAAGGAGAATCAACCCAAGAGCCGTACTCGATATTTGATCAAAGTCTTAAACTATGCGGTTCGTCACTAATAACAGGTCAATTGAAAAGTCCCCGACCTACCATAGTAAAACACATTTTTTTGGCAAAATTAGTTTTTTTTATTCAACATAATTCCCTTCAAGGGTGATACATTGATTATAGCGACCCTCCAACTTTTCGATACCATTTTTGTAGTACGATTTGTCCTTTGCTTCAAAATAGGCCTCAGTTTCGGCGATCACCTCTTCATTCGACGAAAATTTCTTCCCTGCGAGCATTCTTTTGAGATCTGAGAACAGGAAATAGTCGCTGGGGGCCAGATCTGGAGAATACGGTGGATGAGGAAGCAATTCGAAGCCCAATTCATGGATTTTTGCCATCGTTTTCATTGACTTGTGACCCGGTGCATTGTCTTGGTGAAGCAGCACTTTCTTTTTCTTCAAATGTGGCCGTTTTTCGGCGATTTCGTCCTTCAAACGGTCCAATAACGCTATGTAATAGTCGCTGTTGATGGTCCTTCTTTTTTCAAGGTAGTCAATGAAAATTATTCCATGCGCATCCCAAAATACAGACGCCATAACCTTGCCAGCCGACTGTTGCATTTTCCCACGCTTTGGAGCGGGTTCATCGTGTGCAGTCCACTCGGATGACTGTCGATTGGACTTCGGAGTGAAATGATGGAGCCATGTTTCATCCATTGTCACATATCGACGCAAAAACTCGGGTTTATTACGCTTGATCATCTTCAAACACTGCTCCGAATCATCAACTCGTCGTTGTTTTTGGTCAAGCACCCACTTTGCACAGAGCTTTCTCATACCCAAATATTCGTGAATGATATGATGTACACGTTCAGTTGATATCTTTAGAGTGTCTGCTATTTCGTTCAATTTCAATTGACGGTCATTCAAAATCATTTTGTGGATTTTTTTAATGTTTTCGTCGGTAACAACCTCTTTTGGGCGTCCACCGTCTTCGGTGCTCATTTCACCACGTCTAAACTTAGCATACCAATCCTTGATGATTGATTTTCCTGAGGCAATGTCCGGAAACTCGGCATAGAGCCGAGTTTTTGCTTCAACTGTATTTTTTCTCTTCAAAAAGCAATATTTTATCAACACGCGAAATTCCTTTTTATCCATTTTTTTCACAATAACAAAAGTTGCTTCACTTAAAATGCTATAATTCACAAACTAATGATCCAACAGCTGTCAAATTTATACATGCATCTTTTGAGCGTTAGGGCTAACTAAAAAACATATGGATCTAATTCTAGTAGCGCCATCTATGTGTCAGGCCGGGGACTTTTCAATTGACCTGTTACCTATCGCTAAAAATGTGCAGTCTAATTTATGTGTAATATACATGAAAGGAAATTATATAAATGTATTTGAATTTGGTTATTCCAGTATCGAAATTTCAGTTTCAAAAGAATACGGATGAATGTTATTTTTAGAAAACAGTTACTAAAACTTACCAACCGCACCAGAATGTGCGAGACGCTGGCGTACAACTTGGAAACGACTCCCGCGTTGTGAGGTAGTTGCAGGACGTCGCAGTGCTCGACGGCCTCTCGCACCATCCTTAGCAGCCCATCCACCAGGTGCTTGCGTAGCCGCGGCAGGTCCTTGGCCTCGAGGTCCTTGCAGCGACGGTGCAGCGGGAACAGGTGCCGGCGGATTTTGTCAGCCTCTGTCACTCCTGGAATCAAAAGTTAGCCATCGAAAAAAAGTAGAACATAATTTAAAACTAATTTAATCTTATTTCAGTTGATGATTTTCTAAATAGCCGATGTTTCAAATTGCACTTTTTAACTGGTGATCATTTTTTTATAGATAATCGCAAAAAAAATTAGGGAGTCTCGTAAATACTAATGGAAACAATAATTCACAAAACATCCAACATTTTCTATTTCTATAATAATCATATAATAAACAAAGTTTTTCTAACTATTTACCCTTTTGATAATTTATTATTTTATTTACTCCTTTAATTATTTTATTTTTTCCATTAATTATTTTATTTATTTATTGTTAGAGAGTTTTTCATCCATGAAGTTCTCCATGGATAAATACAGCCATTGGGAAACGAAACTTAATCGAGACTAGAAATAAAGCGAAACTGAAATGGATTGCGCTTTGCGTCAGATGTATTTCTTATGTAGGACTCTTGAAAAAGTCATCTCCTGTGTCGATGAAATCGTCTGCTAAGTACCACGTACGAGTAGCTTCGAATGGTGACACAACGGTAGAAATTGTTTCCGAACAGAGTCGGACTGTTAATTCCAAGTGCCCTAAGTTTGAGGTACGGGGTGATTCGACTATCTAATGTCGCCTCCTCCCATAGTTTCAATAGAGATTATGCCCTAATTTTTTAATAATAGTTACGATATTCAAAGTCGTATTATTCGTAAGGTTGAAACTTAAGAGCTCCAGCAATACATTTTTCTAGTATATTTAATTACCTAACTATAGAGTTCTAGATCGAAATATCTGATAGAGATCATCCAGAGTTTATATCGATTTGACTTCGTAATAAATTTATTATTAAAATGTCTTTAAAATATCGTTGAGAATTTTCGTGTTTACTCATTCAAGATAAAATTCAGTATTGATATCGAGACAATAATTAGCTCACCATCTTCAACTTTTTTAATGAGATCCTTGAGTTCGGCATCTCGAGGGTTGTTCTTCGATTGCAGAATTTCGGATATGAGCTCCAAAGATTCACTTCTTAACTACAATATTAAAGAACATCAGCCAAAAAAAAATTAAGAAAGGTGGGGTTTTTAGCACATGAGAAACGAAAAAAAGCAGGAAGGAAAAGTATAATAATATTTCTTAAATACACAGGGTGGTAAGAAAGTCCACGCAAAAAATCATGAAAGAAAAACAAATTATGACACCGCCGTGCGGTTTGCACTAAAAAAAACCCAAAATTGTCCCGCGATGAATACTTCTAGAAAATAAAGTGTTGTTAAGGCATTCAAATCGAATCTTTTTAGACCTTTTCGGATGCTAAAAAATATCTCTCAATCACACTCAATCAATCTTTTTGATAAAATACTTAGCTTAATGATAGTGATAGAGAAAATTATACTTCTGTATCATTATTTATTCTTGTTTCATGGATTTGTAAAATGTATAAGGATTTAAAAAAAAAAATAGATAGATCTTTTTAAAACAACAAATTAATCCTTAACTTTATTTTAAAATTTAAAAAATAATATGTAACAGTGTGTGATTTTTTTGTGAGGAAAGAAAAAGAAATGTGAAATAAAATGAATTAAAATAGGAAAAAAATCAAAATCTTCATTATAGGAAAAAAATCAAAAGCTTCATTACAGAAAGCTTACAGCATTCTACTTACTATGTTCAAATGACTGATTTGTTAAGAAAAATGCAAATTTTTTTAACATCCATAATAAATGAGCGTAGAGCACTTTTTTAGAAAAAAAATCATTTTTAAAGTTAAAAAAAATCTTTTTTTTTCCCCTTTTCTTTTCTTTTCTTTTTTTTTTTTTTTTTTTTTGCTTACAGTGCATCTGAGAGAAATGAAATTTTCTAAGAAACTTAACACTGAATTAAAGTAAAAGTGTAAACCAATCTACCGGACAATGCTTCTCGTCAATGACCTTTATAAAATTTCCATATTTACAAGCAATAAGGAATTTGAGGTTCGAAATTTTTAAGAAATACAAGATAATATTTAGGATTGAAATCGACTACATGCATCTATAACAAACCTACTAATATCGTATGCCAGCGATCAATATGTAATGCTCTTTAGCAGTCCTAATTAATCGCTAAACTGCATTAACGATTGGTGTTACACGCTGAACAACAAAACAACTGAAAGTATTCGTATGATTCACATAAACCATTTTTTGTCATTTTACTGCTTTCTGGTCAAATTTTTTGATTCTCATGTTATTATCCATATTATTGTCTCGTGAACTTGGTTTTATTGAAGGCTAGATCTTGTGGAATAAGTCTCAACAACATTGTTTTTTCTGCATTTACATGATAGTCCATGAAATCGCCCTTTTTGATGAATAATTGTTCCTACAAATATGTGAAGACGTTCAAGTACGCACATTTTTCACCCAACAAATATCTGTTGTTTTTTAGAAGTGCTAGAATATTCTCCGAAGAATAGAGATTTTTCTTTTCTCACCAAAAAAAAAGGGGGGAAAAACAAAGAACTCTTTATTAAATGCTACTGATCGAAAGGTCATTAAAAATGACAAAATTTTCTCTACATTTGATAACCAATAGACAACATTAGACATCTGTAACAATTATATCTTTTTTGTGGTGATTTTAAAATGTTTTAGATATTGGCTTGACTATTTCGAATGTCGACTATCCAGAGAGCTTTTTCCTCCTCCGCAGCAGAGGAAAAATCAGCCGCCCCCAATTTCATAATTTATCCTCGAAAGAAAATAATATATCCTGAAGCACTGTACTTCAGTTAAAGCATTTAGGAGTACCAATCAGATTAGAATGTCATACGCATTAAAATAAGCGTATCAAACTTAAATGTTATTGATTGATTGATTGTTTTTTTTTTTTTATCGACTCACTTGAAAGTAACGCGATGGCTTTTGTTTAAAGTTAACACACAGATTTTTTTTACTAAGAAACAAAGCACAAATTTGGATAGACAGGCAAAAGAGGGGTGTTTATTTCGACATGAACTGTGTAAAAAACTTGCATAAAAAGTCATGTTTCTCTACTATAAATATTCCCTGTTTCGGTGAAAATCTCATTGTGAGAGTAAAATTCAGGAACTTACAAATTTTTTTCATAAATTTAAATAAATGCTCACATTGATTACTACTTCCAAACATGGAAATACTTTCATCTAAATTTTTCGACTGGAAAATTTCTCACTAATACACTAATTTAATTATAATAAGAGCTGGAATTTTTCTCTCAGTAATTCGGAAGATGTCGGACCAAAACATCACTAGATAACTGGAAAATCACTAATAACACTAATTTAATTATAAACAGCTATTGAAGAATATTAATTACCACTCTATATGGATTGTATATATCTATCACTACTTTATTATTTATATTTTAAATGTTGGCAGCAAATATACCTTGTTGCTGTCGTGTTGAAATGTGGCTTACCAGTGTGTTTTTACTTTATCGGTTGGAATTTGGTTACCGCACCATTTTTCCCCTTCATTTTGTTTGACTCAAATTGAGTCACTCCACGTTCCGGGATAAAGGGTATTAATAATCCCGAAACAATATTGAATGAAAACATGACTGACGCCAGAGATTTGAAATACTTTGAAAACCCCAAACTGACACGGAACTAATAATAAGAGCTGGCAATAAGAACGTTACCGCCATCTCCATATTAGAAGAAAATGAACAAATATCTCATCTCGCATCCCTAGATCAAATCCGCAACTTTTACATGCCGAAACTAAAGGCGACTTTTCCAGATAAGCCTTATGACAAGTATGTCAACTAATAATATAATAACAAAATATTATAACATAATAAAATATAATAACAAATATGTCATTTACTCGTAGTAGTAAAATCAAGTTTAGTACCTAGGACTCCGTATAGGCAATTCAAATTCAAGCCATAGATCAAATACGTATTGATATAGGTAAGTGCCAAAATCATATTTGAAGGATTTCCGTCCAGATTCTTTTTTTTTCTTCAAAATATCTATCTATAGTAGTTTTAGCAAACTGAAAAGTGAAATACTGATGATATTGAAAACAGTTGAAATGCGAAGCTTTGTAAAATCTGGAAGTTTTCAAAAGGTTTATCCAGTCATTCTTAGCACTACTATACCAGAATGAGTTAAACTAGAGTTTATCAATTATCGTTTTCGGAATTTCATATACAAAACCCGTCGCTGCAATAAATGTTTAGTTTCACTCATCTCCTGCAAGTGGTATTAATTGCGAGGTGCCCCCCGCGAGACACTGTGCTTTGAAATGAACTAATTGTAAAGGAAATCATTCAGCTAATACCTCTCACTGCCTCGAATGCATCAAAGAAAAAAGAATGCTGGAATATAAATGCACAAATCATTCAGATGAGGCAAGAAGAAAATTTAGTGACTCTCATTCCGAAAGTTACTCTACGGTACTAAAGACAAACGTACCAAATCCAAACTTCTAGGATTTAGAAAAAAAGATTAAAGACTACGCTAACAAATGATCAGATCACATTAGAAAAGCAAACAGTTGTTATTATGGAAACAGTTCAAAAGATTATTGAAATAATGTTTTTACAGATATGCAATATTTTTGAAATCTGAAATCAAACATCATCGCCTATCCGAAAAAAAAGCTGGTTTAATGTTTCAGAAATATTTTACACCCATTCCAGGTGCATCTCATAACATCGATGATGCATCTATTCATTTCTATTGGATAATTTAAAGATTTTTCGTCTATATCGCAGTTTTTAACGTTACTTTTAATAGTTTAAAATATAGATAAATACATCCCATAATTATGAAAGAACAAATCATTTTCCCTATTTTCCTCCAGAGGAGAATGAAAATATAGAATTTATATAATTTTTTCCTCTCGCATTTATATATTTCTACGATAGAGTTATAGGAGCATTAAAAATAAATGAAGTTGGTCCAGCTTTCTTCCCTTTACGCTGACATACATATGGATTCTAAGGATTTTTTTTTAAAAAAAACTAAACGGTAGCGTGTTATTTTCAGGAAAGTTCATCAATAGACAGTGCTGAATACTTAAAACGCCAGGGTTCAATGATTACGTCGTTATGTTAAAACTATAGAAATTTTATTTACAGACACATTTTCACTATTGAAATGAAAACAAGACAAAAACATGGCGTCTCTCGCTCGTGAATATCAGTTGCTGAGTAATCCAATATTCTTCACGCGCTACTACTGCAGCGCCACCTGTTGCCACTAAGTAAAATACAAATATCTTACACTTATAATTTTGGGAGGCTTACACAGTGGATTCACAACATTCTCCCACCTTTGAGTAATATTCTTTACAATTTACTCAAACAATACACACAAACATTATCAAAATACACTATATACTTAGAAAAAGTGAAATACAGAAAAACACTTACAGTGGAATTGAAATGAATTTTTACATTACATAATTATTTATACAATTTCGTATCGTCTTACGTGATTTCAAAATCCAATACTTCTCTCTTAAATTAGACATTAACAATGAAGTACTGGCATGTAATAAATCATTATGTACTCTTATTATCAATAATTTTACAACAGGATGTTCACTAGGCATAGTTACAGGAAACTTAAAATCATATTTATCATCCCTATAAACAACATTAGAATTAGCTCTTATAAGACCATGACAGTCCTTTACTGGTCTTAGTTGTTTCAGTTTTTCATCATTTTCATCCTTAAAAGATTATTTTTGAATCAGTAACATTAAGGTTCTTTCTCCTCTTTCTATCTCGTACAAAGATAAATCCTTAGAAAGATTTTTATCTGTATTTCTTACATTATTAAAGAACCTTAAAATCCAAGCTAACATTCTGACTATTTTCTTAAATGAAGAAAAATATCTGTAATACCAATTAACATCCTCTTCATATTTTACCAAAGTGGTTATAACTGTTTTTCGAACTTTGGAATTAACCAAGTCTTCCCTCGGTGCTTCAGTAGACTTAGGCCAGTTTTCCTCCCTCTCACGCCACCAAATAGGACCCTCCCACCATTTACGTTCAATTAACTGTTCCACAGAACATCCTCTGGATAGTAAATCAGCGGGGTTAAGAGTACCTGAAATGTGGTGCCACATAAAAGGAGAAGTTAATAAACATATTTCAGAAACCCGATTATGAATGAAGGTTCTCCAGTTTTGGTTACGTTGTATCCAACACAAAGCTGTTGTTGAGTCAGTCCAACAATAAACATCAACCTTAGGTAGATCAAGATCTTTAATTATAGAAGTGAGTAATCTAGATCCTATGCTACAAGTAAAAGTTCCAGATGGGGAATCGTAATGGGTTTTAAAAGGGCTACTCTAGACCTTGCTTGCACTAAACTAATTCTCACCTCATCGCCTTCTTCCACTCTGATGAATACACATGCACCGTAGGCCTTTTTGCTACTATCACAAAATAAGTGTAAAGTTATCGATTTACTTGTCGATTTTAGTCCAAACCACCTACTTATTTTTATATCTGAAAGTAAATGATGTAAATTTTTATACCAAGACCTAAACTTATTAGCCAAATCTTCTGGGAGACTATCATTCCACTTAAGCTTAGAGTTCCATGTTTCCTGCAAAATCATTTCAGGGATTAACATAACAGGAGCTGTGTATCCTACAATGTCAAATACTAGGTGAGCTACAGCCAAAACTATTCTCTTAGTAATTGTTTCATTTATATTAATACTAGCCTGTTCTATTTTGCAGGACAGTGAGTCCGTATCTGTGTGCCATTTTTGACCCAACACAGAAATACTTTCTTCATTGAAGGAATCTTCCTCAAAGATTTCATTGCTAATGTTTGACTTCCAACATCTGAGATTAAAATGACTCTATGTCATGATTGATTTCGATTCCAAGAAAAACTTTCTAAGTTCAATCTCAGAATGCAAACTTGTCACACAGTTATCCACATAAAAAGATCTCTTAAGAATAGCTGCAGTTTGCCTTAAATTTTCTGGTAGCTTATCCAAATGAAATTTTAAAGTCGCAGCCAGCAAATATGGACTGCACGTAATACCAAAAACAACTCTTCTGTGTCGATACTCTTCTACCTGTTCGTGATTACCCTTATCAAACCATAGGAACCGTAAAAAATCGCGATCTTTTTCTTTTATGGCAATCTGTAGGAAAGCCTTCTCAATGTCAGAAGTAACACCTACGTAATTCATACGAAAACGATTTAAGATAAAGGGAATCATTTCAATTAAATTTGGCCCAGTTGCTAAACAATTATTCAAAGAAGGGACACCAGGTAAATGATAGCTAGCATTAAACACCGGTCTTATCTTAGTGGTGCTATTTTCTTTAATTACAGACCTGTGAGGTAAGTAATGAACACCTCTTACTTCCTCAGTTGTTTTCTCAATTATACCAAGATCTAACCATTCCTCAAAAACCTTACCATAATTATCAAAGTTGTTGGAATTCGTTAGTTTTCTTTTTACACTTGAAAGGTACTTTTCCGCATTAATCTTATTACTAGGCAAAACTGAATTATCTAAAACCCAAGGCAAAGCGATCTCATACCGACCCTCATTATCAACACTCAAAGTTTCTTCAAAATATTTCTGCGTATCCTCTTGTGACTGAGCTTTGTTTTTACTAACTGGAGGTTCCGTAATGCCCAAAATATCTAATCTCCATAAATCACTTATACATCGTTCCTTTACAAGTAGTGACGTAATGAGAGAAGCCGAATTTTCAAAAGTTGGCTCAGTGCTAGGATTAAACTTTCTCCAAATCGCCCAACTTAGTTTTGTATTTATCGCCGTCAGACCACACTCAAGATTTACAAGTTTACCAGTTAATAATTTACCGGCAACATCAGCACCAATTAACAATTTGATTTCCTTATCAACCTTTAAATTATTGGTCATAAGATCACTAATTTTTATTTTATGTAAGTTCGTTAAACCAAGGACCAGTTGGAATTTGTTTTAGACTAGAACAGATACATTTTTGACCTAAAACATTCAACTTACACTTATAACCATCATTAATGTCACTTAACTCAATTGAATAATTCTTATATACCATCTCGGGGATTTCTACTCCTCCGAACAATGACTGTTTGATTTTTGTTTCACCCATACATTAAGTATGGGTGAAACAAAAATCAAACAAAAATGAATTAAGTATGTTTTGTTCAACATACTTAATTCATTTCTTAACAATGTCATCACTTAGATAAGATTTCATAGCACCTGAATCGTATAAGCTCTTATTAACATTTCTTTAGAACCATTCTTAATTTTAACTACAATAGTTAGCAAAAACACATCAGAAGCTTCAATATAATTGTTGAGAGGGCTTGTTTTGGTTTCTCTAGGTTTGATTTCACTATCTCCATTTGAGATTTTCTCAGCTTTTTGTGAATTTAAATCCGGACACAAAACAACAAAGTGTCGTTTCTTACACAAGGGACACTTGTGTTTAGATTAACACTGACTAGCTCGATGGTTACATTTGAGACAAACAAAACAAGCATTTCTCTTCTTAATAATTTCTTTTTTACAATCTAAGC
Organism: Nephila pilipes; assembly: GCA_019974015.1. Lineage (NCBI taxonomy): Eukaryota > Metazoa > Arthropoda > Arachnida > Araneae > Nephilidae > Nephila > Nephila pilipes. Next base: position 481,526 of record BMAW01130941.1, read on the forward strand.
TAATAGAATAAGCCTTATCACAATTCTCAGGTAAATGAAATACAGTATCACAAAATATGCAAACTGGTTTCTTATACTTAAACTTATTATCATAAAAATTATTCTTAGCATTATTATTAGCATTAAGCAATTCGCAAGCAATAGGAACACTTTTTACCTCAGTATCGTACTTATTTTTCTTAACAACAAATTTTTCAGGCCTTAAAACTTCACGAGTAATCTTAATTCTAAACTCTGTATCTACTTCCTTTTTAACAAACTCCATTAGTGATTCCAAATCATTCTTACCTGTTTCCGCAGCGGCATTTTTTTTTTTTTTTTTTTTTTTGTCTCTCCCATATCTTAATTAAATCGGTTGGGAGGGCAGATGCAACCAACTGGAACAACAGGAAAGCATACTTATCATGTGTAAGTCCTAGGGACTCAAGGGCACGAATTTGAGTCTGTAGTTTGTCGTACAGAGTAAGGAAATCTATCTTCGTTTTGTCAGTTATGACCAGTTTCAAGAGTTCTCTCAAGTAAATTTGTATCAATACACTCTCTTTTCCAAAATGCTCCTCTAAATATTCAATAGCTTTATTGTAGTTGGCCTCCGTCGCTGGGAAGGATTCTACTATCTGCTTTGCTATGGAATCCGGCTTCATGGATTAAAGAAGATATTGAAACTTGTCGCGTGCATCAATTCTTAAATCTTCATGTATTTTGTTGAATTGAGTCCAAAATGTCAACCAGTTACGTGGGTCTCCATCGAACTGAGGCAGTCGAATTTCAGGCAAATTCTGTTTCGCTTTCGTAGCGGCATGTGCACCGTCAGCAGGGCTCCAAGTAGGGTTAGGAAACGCGGAACTTCCGTTTTCTTTTTCGGCCGAAGCTATTGCTTTTTTAACCTTGATTTTAAACGTAGATAGCTTCTCATTATAATCCTGTGCGATTTCGTATTCCTTTTCATACTCAGCTAGAGTAATGCCAGCTTTCTTTTGAAGTAAGTTAAGGAATATCTCGTCCGATGTCTTTAAGTCCTTGTACTTTTCCGTAAGCTGATCAAGGTGAATTTCTAAATCATCTACATCTGGACTTTCAGCGGCCAGTATTTCTTGTAATTTGTTGACTGTCTTCGAATACTTCTGCTTCTTTCTAGCTGCTTTCCTCTTCTGTTTGGCAATTTCCATTTCAGTAGTCATTTTCTACTTTCGTTTTTGGCTCACTTAAAGATCGTTGACTTATTAACAATCCGATTGACGTATCGTAAGGATGAAAAAAACTTCGTCCAATCCCGACAGGGATGCACTATGTTGAATACTTAAAACACCAGGGTTCAATTATTACGTCGTTATGTTAAAACTATAGAAATTGTATTTACAGACACATTGTCACTATTGAAATGAAAACAAGACAAAAACATGGCGTCTCTCGCTCGTGAATATCAGTTGCTGAGTAATCCAATATTCTTCGCGCTACTACTGCAGCGCCACCTGTTGCCACTAAGTAAAATACAAATATCTTACACTTATAATTTTGGGAGGCTTACACAGTAGATTCACAACAGACAGGATAGACTTCCGGAAGGACTGCTAATAACAGTGCCGATAAATATATCTACCCGACAAATTAATATTCAGTTAGCAAAATCACAAGATTTTGAAATATTAGTTACTCGAATCTGTGATTCTGGTCGTTTATTAACGTCCCACTTAGAAGCAACACAAGATTTGTTAACGACAGACCTCATAATTTTGAACTTCAGTCAAGTGACGAGGACGACGCCTGAGTTGGTATCTCCCTTTCCAAACTTCCACGCCATGCCAACGGGATGACTTGGGACTGCATAGATTTAACGTGCATCAGCTTTCACTACACGGCAGTTCTTTAGTGATATCAGGACTCAAACCCACAAATCGACAAAAAGCCGGCCTCGAGTCAGCAACTGTGATCGCGGCCACCCCACCATGGCTGGAACAGCGCCCGCAATAACTTCTACAGTCTGAGAAATTTTTTCTGTATAAAGGTCAAACGTGACATATCTCTACAACTATGGATTAAATATGAGCAATGTTCTAGTAAACTGAGATATAAGAAAAGAGTCGAAAAAATACTGGGATGAAATATGCAATAAGGTATGTAATCCAAGAATTTTCTATAGTATCCTTAAAAAATTTCAACTAATGCGAATGCAGAATAAAAATTAAGTCTTCTTTAGTATAATAACAAATATTCTGCTCAACTTGAATAACAGGCTGATATTTTTGCTAACTATTTCGCATCCAATTGCGATTCACGTGAACTGCTACGCTTAGAGTTTCTCAAGAAAGAAAACACCTACTTAATAAACCATTCCACATTTTTGAGTTAAATGAGGCTATAAAAACTTTCTAAAAATACGATCAATTGTACCTCAATCTTAGAAACATTAAATAATCTTTCTGAGAAACCTTGCAAAGATAAAACTAAAATATCTTTATACAGACCAATAATTTTAACTTCAATCTTTTCAAAGATATTCAAAAACTTTTTAACTGAGTGTATGTCTTACTTTCTCTGTGAACGAAAACCTCATTCTCATCATTATACAATCATGGACAAAAAAAATTAGCGCGCCAAGAAATAATTGCGGGATCGTAACAAAACTTGGCATGAAATTACATGTTGGGGAGATATGCAAATGATTAGAAATGCAGCGTATTGCGCATTACGTACAGCCAGTAGAGAGCGTTTAACGTCGTTCTCCATGGAGTATAAAACAGGTAAACTAAGCTTGTTTGAGTGTGCTGAATCATTTATAAAGAAAGAGCTGAAGTAGACATGCCATAACGCCGTTTTCGAAGACAATATGAGCAGCTGTTGCAGTTTGAGAGGGGGAGAATCATCGGCATGATGGTAGCTGGGTGGTCAGCTAGGCGAGTAGCTCGTCAATTAGGCCGCTCTGATTGTGTTGTGAGGAGGTGTTAGGACCAGTGGATCCGAGAGATGTCATTTACACGAAGACCAGGCTCAGGATGCCCTCGACAGACCAATCGTCGAGAAGACCGCCACACCGTAAGAAATGTACGCGTACAGCCAACTGCTTCATCGGCCGCCATCCAGGTACAGGTAGCACCTTCACTAGGGCCCCCTGTGTCTTCTCGAATCATACGAAGGTACCTGGCTGAAGGACATTTGGGATCGTGGCGCCCATTACGTGGGCTGCCCTTGACGCCCACCCATCGACACCTCCATTAGGAGTGGTGTCGCGCACGAGGAAACTGGACTGCAGCGGAATGGAACCAGGTCGTCTTTAGCGACGAATCCGGATTCAATCTCAGCAGTGATGACAATCGTGTTCGTGTATGGAGACCCCGTAGTGAACGCCTCAATCCTGCCTTTGCTTTACAGCGACACAGCTGGTGTGATGGTATGGGGTGCTATTGCCTACAATACACGGTCACCCTAGTATAGATCCGTGGCACCATGACAGCCTAGCGGTATGTCCATGACATCCTGCAACCACATGTGTTGCCACTCATGCAACGGCTCCCAGGAGCCATTTTTCAACAAGACAATATTCCGCCTCACACGTCAAGGACATCACAAGACTGTCTCCGCACTGTTACTACCCTTCCTTGGCCTGTCCGATCCCCAGATTTGACTCCAATCGAGCATATCTGGGATCATTTGGGACGTCGAGTTGAGTATCCCACGAGTTTGAACGAACTAGAGGCAAGATTACAGCAAATATGGAACGAAATGTCTCAAGACATCATACAGAACTTGTATGCCTCAATGCCCGATCATATCGCATCGTGCATTCGCTCTACAGGGGGTTCAACAGGGTATTAAATCCTACGTTCTTTTACCTTTTTCTCTGAAATAAATGATCCTTTTTCTTTGATTTTCTAATCATTTAAAAGTATCAAAGAAGTCATTACGTATGTAAAATTTCGTTTCATTTTGATGACTCCTTCTTGGTGCACTAATTTGTTTGTCCATGAGTGTAGATTTATACATTTTAAAGACAGCAGAACAGGTACATATCTCATACAAAATTCTATATTGTAGACGCCAAAGTCGGTGGGCTCTCTGTGGGTAATAAAAGCTTGCATACAATTCAGTTTATATGGATGGCTTTTTACGTAAGTGTCTTCAAATTGGAATCATACCGAAAAAGGCGCCATGTATACATAAATTTCTCCCATCACAACAGATTTGTTAGAGAAGTTGTCTCTCAACGGAGAGAGTTGTTTCGAAAGATGTATCTCAAAGCAGTGTGCTCTCCCCCATGCTCTCCAACTACGAAGTGGTTATTGGAAACTTACCTGATAAAAGAACAACAACTGTCGAATAAAAGAATTCAAACATTCTCTCTCTTTTTCTCCCATTCCCATGACAATCCTCAATTAAATAACTGGAAGCATAATTTTCCAAACGAATATAAAATTTATCTATAAAGAAACATATAAAAAATAAATCTTTGAAAAAAAGTAATGCCTTTAAAGGTATGGTATATAAACACCCGATAGCTGAAGATTTAATTAAATTAACTAACAATTGTATATATGCAGTATTTCCTACTATAATTACTATATCGTAAATAAATTTTCGGACAATCAGCTCAAACGCATTAATATTTAATATAATACAAACCAAAGCCCTAAGAATTTAGTTGGGCCGTCAACAATGGGCTCCAAATATAGTGTTTTTAAAATTGGCTAAACAAGAAATCCTTTATGGTAAAATAAGACTGGAAAATAAATGTTCATCCCTCAAATAACAAATGGTAAATTTTCTCTTATTCACTCGATTGCCTTGATACAATAGACATTCAAATACTGGAAAGAAACAAAAGCAACAACATGAATATTTTTAAAACTTTAAATAGTAATGGAGAATAAATTGTGCTTATCTCTAGATTGTTGTACTTCACGGAACTTCCATGTGAAATTCCTACTGATGACTTTAAATTTCAAGATGTACCAATTTTTATCATTAGTGGACTATTTGATGGAATAGTGAATCCTAAGTTTTCGAGATTATTTCAAGACAGCTATGTATGCTTCAAGAAACCAAAACATGACATCTATAGCAGGCATCAAGAAAAATTGACTGCAGAATAAACATAAATCTATCTTTACATCAGAAACTCTAGTTATATATCAAGCTTTTTAGCTGAATTAGACAAAAATCTGTTAATATCTTCAGATAGCTAAACTGTGCTACCGGCAGCAAAAAATTGCAGTATCCAATCGCCAATATTTATTCATAGACTAGCCAGCAAAGTAATTATATAACCACATTTTCATTATCAGACGATACTAATTAGATTTCCTGAACACTCGAAAATTGTTTCTGAATGAACAAGCGGACATTCCCACAACGGAATCCAATGCGTTCATTGGATTCCGTCGAACTGGATTGCTCTAGAAGACATTAATAGCAATATTTTCAGAAACCGAATGAAAAAACCAATGAAAATTTTTATTCAAGAAAAATATTTCGAAATCTTAGGGAGCATTCCAACCACAGAAATAATACCTAATGGGACAAAAATTGAAGAGAGGAAATATTAAGCACTCGAATCAACAGCAATGTAACTATATTAATTATTTGGAACATATTCTGTAGTAAATACTGTAGTAAAAACGCGTCCCATAGAAATCATCTCTGGAATATACTCGAGATAGACTCACAGCGCAATGTTATTTTGGACAATGCAATAGCTAATAAACAAATATTCAAAACTTCCTTGCAGAATATGATATACTTGATGTACAAAAAATGAAAAGGGGATTTTAAAAGGGGTAAAACGCTTTGTTGCTCTATATCCCATAAAACCCAAACAAACTAAATACGAAGCATTTTATTAAATTGTCGCTTGTTTTTTTTTTTTTTTTTTAATCATCAGGACATCGCCAACATATGAAGGCTCAGCCGGGATCAGATCTCTTGAATTTTTCAAGACAAAATGCTAGAAAGCTTTGAAACTTGAATGTGGTTTAGTCCCCCACTACTTGGCATATGAAGATTTTTTTATGGTAATTCGCCATATGTGACATCCCTGCTTTATTCAGTGACTAGTAACAGTAGACTTGTCGACCTATACACCAAGTGTGGGGCTAAATCGCCTTTTACCAAGCGTTGGGGATATGAATTTATCTAATGCTGAATTTGATAGAAATGAGAAATTATTTCAACCTTTGATGCAAGAGGAAGTGAGTATATTTTCTCGAAGAAAATTTTTTATCTTTATCGTGGTCGTTTTGTTATCTTTACGTTGTTGATTCTATGCAACTGCATATGGTTTGACTTTCAACTTGAAGTTTTAAATCTTAAAGATGATTTAAAAGAAAAAAAAATTCGCATAAAATTTTAATTAAATTCTCTATGCAAAATTTTGCAAATAACAGATTAAGCCTCCGAAGGTGCTAACTTTGAAATATTGAAATGGACAATGATATACTTTTCCGATATTAAAATTAAACGAAACGACAAAATATTAAATTGAATATTATGTAAGTTGCATGTAATTAAAATTAAAGCAAACGCTAAATTGTTAAACTGAATACAGTTTAAGCTAAATATAATTAAAATTAAAGAAAAAGCAAAATTATTAGACTGAATATATTTCAAGCTAAATGGAATTAAAATTAAAAGAAACAATAATATTTTAAGCTAAATGTTATTAAAATTAAAGGAAACGATAAATTATTGAGCTGAATTTGTTTCAAGCTAAATGTAATTAAAAAATTACATATAATATAAACTGCATATAATTAAAATTAAAGCAAACGATAAATTGTTGAACTGAATATATTTTAAGCTAAATGTAATTAAAATAAAAGGAAACGATAAATTATTGAACTGGATATATTGCAAGCTAAATGTAATTAAAATTACACATAATTGAATATAATAAGAGCTACGTGTTATTAAAATTAAAGCAAGCGATAAATTGTTGAACTGAATAGATTGTAAGCTAATGGTAGCTAAAATTAATAGAAACGTTTAATTATTAAACTAAATGTACTTAAAACTAAGGGAAACGGTTAATTATTAAACTGAATATACAGGGGTTGGACAAAAATATGGAAACACCTTTTAAAAAACATGTTTCTTTGCTTAATATGGTGTAGGAAACCCGTTGGCATCCAAAACAGCTTGCAGTCTTCTCGGAATGGATAAATACAGTTCCTGTATGTGTGCCAAGGGAATATTATACCATTCTTCCTGCAAAACGGTGGCAAGTTCAGATAACGATGTTGGCGGTGGATAACTAGAACGCACTTTCCGTTCCAATGTAGACCACAAAGGTTCGATAATATTCAGGTCTGGTGACTGTGGTGGCCAGGGGAGATGGGACAAATCCTCCTCGTGCTCAGAAAACCAGTCCTGGACAATGTGAGCTGTGTGAACAGGGGCTTTGTCGTCTTGGAAGACACCATCACCATCGGGGAACAAAGTTTGTACCATGGGATGAACTTGATCTGCCAAAATGTTCACATAAGTCTTGGCAGTCATGTGCCCTGACACAGTTATCATGGGGCCAGCAGAGAACCACGATATGGCTGCCCAAACCATAACAGAACCCCCGCCATGTTTCACTCTTGGCAACAAACAGTCTGTATTATAGGCTTGAGATGGCGTTCTCCAGACGTAAACTCGGCCAGAAGTGGGAAACAATGTGAAAGAAGACTCGTCAGACCATATTACACGCTTCCACTGCCCTATAGTCCAGGCTTTATGACTTAAACACCACCTTTTCCTGTTACGGGCATTAGCATCACTGATGAGTGGCTTCTCAATTGCAGCACGGCCAGAAATTCCCTGTTTATGAAGCTCCCTTCTAATTGTTTTGGTACTCACAGGGTTCTGTAACACACATTCATTTCAGCAGTAACTTTTGCAGCTGTGGTCTTCTTATTTTTCGTCACAATTGCCCTTAATGATCGTCTGTCACGATCACTCAGCACACACTTTCGTCCGCGCTGTGATTTAGCAGATGATATTTTTCCGCTTTTCAAATATGCGGAATAAATCTTCGATACAGTACCTCTTGAAACACTAAACACCTCGGCTACCTTGCTTACGGAAGCACCTACCATACGTGCTCCAACAATTTGCCCACGTTCGAAGTCTGTTAACTCTGACATAATGCAATGACAACCTCACATAACAGTACTCCGACAACAACTGAACTGTTTAGCACATTTACGAATATGTATAGGTGGCGTTAGTAGTCAAAAACGCTAGCGCCACCTACATATTTCATTAAAATCAATCTTTCTTTTCAAACATGCATTTTACAAGGTGTTTCCATATTTTTGTCCACCCCCTGTAGTTTAAACTAGATGTACTCAAAATTAAAGGAAACAGTAACTTATTAAATTGAATATAAAAGAATATAGAAAAATCTAAAATTAAGCTTATATACAGAACCATTAAAGAAATATATTTGAATTATATTCCAGTTAATATTTAAAATAACCTAGTGTTTATATTTAACATTAAAGCCACATACACACAAAACTATTAAGTATAATATAAAAGAATATAGAAAAACTTAACATTAAGTCTCATAACATGATTATAAACATAACATGGAGGAAACATAACATGATTATAAAAAAAATTTAATTTACATATTAAAAAATTGAAAAGTGGTCCTTACAACAATTTATACCCCACCTAAAACAACAGCCCCTTGATAATTTAAAGTAAAGCAAAAACTTAGTCATCTCTTGAATAAGGAATTCTGTTTTCATTTATTCAATCCTAATAAAGCTGCAGACGATTTTGTTAATAATATTCAATATACTCGTATAAATGCCATTAAGCTATTTTATCGATTCATATAATTAGACTTTGGACTATAAAATTAATCTTTTTTTTTTATTATTATTATTGTATATTTTATGATTTTATTAATTTCATTTCAAAATTGGTTAGTATTATTCTGGCTAAAAATGTGATTTACTTGTTTTGTTTTAAATTTAAATTTGGTGTTTTATTATGGAAAGAAAAAAATTTATTTTGTATGAAAGTTGATATATAATTATTTAAATATAACTAGATAAAATTTGATTTTTATTCATTGTTGGTGAATAATTTGATAGCTAATAAACATACCCTATTATTGTCCTTATTCTAAGTAATATTTGCTAAAATAGAATGAAACAGTACAAAATTTAACTGCTCTTATTTTAATATTATTTTGTTATACATTTTAACGCTTATTACTGTGTTTAAATTTTAAGTTAAGATAATTAATTATTAATTTTAAGTTTAAAAACATGTTTAACTTCAAAATATTATTAATAATTGTTTAATTAAAATTTCGAAACGGCATATCTTGGAAAAACACTAAAACAAGACCCCAAAATACAGAAATTCGAGTTATTGATATAAAAACTCGATAGTTAATCGTTGTCAAATTGGAAAATTGGTAACTGAAAATCCTACTTATGAAGAAGATATTGTTAAAATACAATATGAAACGAACGCGAGGAAAAAGAAAAGAAACATCAACTCGAACAAGAAGAAAAGGCATGTGAATACGAAGAAAGGAAGAAAAAAATCCAAGATAGATTGCAGGAAAAGAACTATATAGCTGAAATGGAGTCTGAATCGAAGGAACTCAAATTAGAAAATAAATGAAATATGGGTTACTGTTATTAATGGGTTTAGTGTCAGATCGTTAACCTTATTTCTAATCGAATACTTGCAATTAAATACGTATAAAAAAATCCACATTTTCCACAGTAACAAAATTTATTCATCTATGTACGGAAACATAACAGACTTTGCATGTAGAAGGGAGACTTAACTTAATCAACTAAGTCAATATCAACTTAATCAATTACTCGTTATGCGACTATTCCAAACGAATTGACTGAGAAGTTCAAAAATCAACAGAATCCCATTGCCCAAACAGTCTGGATAATTTTGTCTCTTCACTCGCACCAACGAGTGTTGCCACTTCAACAAAATAGAAATAATAATTGTGATAGTAATAACTAATCGTGTGCATGCCTGATTGTCACAATCAAAACCTAGGGATAACAACAATTGTGAAACCCAGATGAGAAATTCCAAATTTAATGTAGAAATTTTTTGTATTAAATAAAAATAATGTAAAGTTTTTTAAATCCTGTAAATAATAATATTAATCTTTATCTTTCCTTGTTTAAACGTCAGATTCAAAGAGCAGATATTTCAAAAACGTTTTGGATGTTTCAAACACTAAGTTTTACTATTGCCAAATAATATAGCTAAGATTGTAGTAAGAGATGAAGTTGTGCAAACATTTATGATTATGTCAAAATCTTACTTTCTAAAGTAGTTTAAAAGGACTCTGGAAAAATTAAGATAACTTTTTGTGAATTATAACAAAAGCCAAAAAAATTATTTGGATTGCTTTTGAAATTAAAAATTATTTTAAGGACTGAATTTCGGGAAAAGAAGAAGAAACATTTAAAGAATTATCAGACTTGATCATTTGTGATATATATGTGTTTCACCAGATATAGAAGACCACTTCATCGATGATTAGCTACAGATAAAAACTGCAGACGAACTTACAATTAAGTTCAATTACCATGAAAATGTAAAAATTAGTACCATTCCAAATTGAAAATTGAAGACCTATTGTGGATTTAGTCAAAATCACAAGACTTATCCTTTCAATTTCACGAACGAAAGAAGTAATGGTAGAAATTAAAAGAACGGAAACAATGACTAAACAATATCATTCTGCAACAAGCAGCAGATGAAACAAACCATCGGACCACAACTACTCATCTGATTATCACACAATACAGTAAAAGGTAAAATTGACCATGATTTCAAGGACATAATCCTCTCGGTACTTCGTAGAAAATTCTCATTATTCTCAATTTTGTAGAAACTTTTAGAGAATTAGATTCATATTCCCTACCGACAATCAGAGAGAAATTTGACAAAACTGCCTTTTCTGCTTTAATTGATAATGGAAAGGCCGTACATTTGATTCGTAAAGATGCTTATACGAAAATTGATTGACTGAGATTAAAAAGGTGAAAATACTTCAAAATCAGGAATTACGAAGGACAACATAAAAACAATGGAACGTTTTGACAAAGCGGTAACTATTGATAAAGACACCTTTTCAGTAAAATTTCATATTATTCGAGCTCATAATATTCGAAGCTCTCTTAGGAATTAGAATTTTAAAGCATGCCGAAAACAAGTATCTTTTTCTCGTCACCACACTGAAATTGTTGACTAAGATTCAGGGAGTAAAGATTCCCGAATGAGCTCCAATAAAGAATGGAAAAAAGATTTTAAAAGTGAGGAAAGAACTAAAAATAATAAACATGGTATTCATAAGCAGTCAAGAAATATTTTAACCATAATAATTCTTACACAAGTAACCAAAGATCTAACAAGATCTAGGGTACCGAGAAAAAAACTTTTTTTTCTCATGAAAGGTATGACATAGATGAAGAAGAAAATTATTTGTTGCAAAAAAAAAAAAAAAACCCGGCTAATTCAGAAGATTGTTCAAGAGAAGTTAGCCATTATACTTCTCCGGTTACAGATTTATCTCCTAGGCCAAGACCGCACATTCTTCCTATCGAAAATGATTATATAACTAGTTATTATGAATACAAATAAATAAGATGTTCAAAAGAAACCTCCTTTCTGTCATCACTCTAATTCTTATACAAGAAGAAAAAGAAATGGGCCATATTTCTTTGAAAAGTACAATAAAGCTTATCACGAAATTAGAAGACAAAATGAAGGTTTTCTTACAATCAATACAAAAACAGGTAATATCCTTCATCACACAGGGAAAACAAAAATCAGTCCAAGGAATGTAAATTTGTCCAAGAAAATAATTATGGAAACGATTATAACTGACTATTTCGTGGAACTAATGATAGCAGACATTCATTCAAAGGAAATGTGAAAGTTTACGCCATAACGAGGTGAATTCAAAGATCCATCCACATGGGAGAAATCAGTTTCCAGTGTGTTGGAGAATGTCTTATCCACCAAGTCAAAATATAGGGAGAGCAGTTAATTTAAATTACACATTTATTTTAGGACTCCACGTGCCAATCACACATAAGCAAATATTTACATTATTTACAACTACACAAGGCTTCCACATAGCCCTGATTACAATTTAACCCGCTTTTGCGGTCAAGAGAAATAACCCGCTTATGCGGTCAGGAGAAATAACCCGCCTTACGCGGTCAAGATCCAAGAGCATTCTGTCAAATATTACCCATGAACCCGTGCGCTCTTACTCACACGAGACAAAGGCGCCACCTGGCGGGATCCGGGTAATTTATTTCCAACATATTCCCCCCGGATGAACGGAGGTTCATCATCTAGAGAGCACACGGTTTC